>OMLF01017126.1:5550-20290 GCA_900302615.1 Holocentrus rufus | reverse complement strand
GGGGGGGTCGGGAAAGGGTGCTGCACGCTGAAGGCCGGTCTTATTAGTCCGTGGTCAGCTACCCCGTGGCAGCTTGATATGTTTTTCTATCCCTATGTTTGACTTGAGCTCTGATGTTTATCACACTGTGGCAGCAATATGACATTCAGCGGCGCGCAGCTTTTTAGCCCCGAGCTTTATGACCCTGACATGCAGTGAGGAATGAGGTGCTGCGGTTTGACTGGGACTCCTATCAAGCGAATGGAGAGTCTAATATGTTTACACTGGGTTTATGCCTCTCGGTGACTTAAAACACCGGGAATAGGCATTTTTATTGTGCGCAGCCGTAGAAGTCATTGAACACCTAACCTGGCTTATATACTGTATACTGCTGCAGTGCACACAGGCTTTATGAGGTGAAGTCTGATCGATATGTAGATGGAAGATCAAAACAAAACGTCTGTTCTCATCCTTCTTTCTTTCATTCTTTCTTTCTTTCCTCCTTGCTTTCTTTCGTTCTTTCTTTCTTTCTGTCTTTAGATGTGCTGGGTGGATACAATGGCACCATCTTTGCTTACGGGCAGACTTCCTCTGGAAAGACACATACCATGGAGGTAGAGTATGGCTAAATAATTGAAAAGCTAGACCTCCACGCTCTCACACACACAACACGCACACCACACACACACACACACACACACACACACACATCCCACCTCCTCTGCATGTCTTTGTGTCTCCTCCTGTGCTCTCCCTGACAGTACATCTCTCTCCATCACTCTTTCCAGCTCTCTTTGGGAACTCGCCTCTTTACAACTCTCTCAGGGAAATAAAAGAAACAAAAAACCCTCTTGTTCTCCTCTCAAGTCAAGCCTCTCGGCTCGCATTTTCCTGATTCATCCCAACGTCTCCGTTCATCCTGTCCTCCAGTAACGCGCTCTCCTCTCACCTCCTCTCCTCACAGGGAAAGCTTCACGACCCTCAGGGAATGGGAATCATTCCCAGGATTGCCGAAGACATTTTCGAGCACATATTTGCAATGGATGAGAACCTTGAATTCCACATAAAGGTTGGTGTGTGAGCTCGGGCCTGCATAGCACTTCTAAGAGTGTGCTGCTTCTTCACACACACTCACAGTATGGATTTTGCCACATTCAGCATGAATTCAACATGGGCTCTCACAAATAATCCTCCCTTGGATTGGCTGAGTAGATACAAGCAGGCATGAATAAGTCATAATAGATAAGCCATGTTTATCCAGCCATATTTGTTGCTCCCTTTTCCTTTCACGCCACAGTTCTTTGATAGATGGTAATACCTTGCCAGACGCATGGGAGGACAGATTACTCCAACATCATTCTTCAAATTTGTATCGTCAGCTGTCCTTCAAGCTTCCCTCTCTATCTATATAATTTTCTTTTCTCTCACTCTCACACCACTATTCACTTTCTCTCTCTTTCCTCTCCTTTCTCTATAAATATCAGATTTTCCATCCTCTTTTTCTTGCTCTAGGTATCCTATTTTGAGATCTACATGGATAAAATCCGGGACCTGCTGGATGGTGGGTGAATGCGCTGCACAGCTCAGCAAAATATGACTGACAGGCCTTTGAAATAAAACAAAAATCACCTTTGTTTACACAATTTTTGCTGCATTGCACAGTTGTACAACCTGAAGTTCAAGGTTACATCTGGGTGCACAAGGGTTAAGTGTAGCTGTGTTATGAAGCAGAAGGGTGTAAGTGCTGTGGTGAAACGAAATTGAAAAAGCGTGCAATCACAGCTACTGTTTATAGAAATGCCTACAGCGACCCATCTATTTTTGTCGATCGCAGATAATAAAGCCATGTGGGTTTATTTCTATTGGCATAGCAACATTATGGCATTGTAATCCATGGCAATGTCACTGAGATATATAAACCAGAATGAAAGGATGGCCAGGCCCAGATAGAGCACTGTAGGCAGTATCCATGCGATTACATCTTTAATGGAGCCAGAGCAGGTGGTGAAAGCCCCCATCTGTATGCAAAGATCGCAGTGGCTGAGGAGCATTAAAGCACTGAACGAGAAGGAGTAGACAACAAGTGCAATGAATCAAACCTGAGCGGACAACAACGCCCTGATAGAGGGACGTGCATGTACAAAAGAGGGCGCTAGGGTGAGGGAACACTGACAGGCAAGCTCACGCACAGGTGAGCACGCACACATACATCTGCACACACACAAGCTCACATACATGCATACTAATACACATCTGCATACACGTAGATGCACTATAAACATAGAGAAATGTTAAATACGCTCAGGAGTTCCCTGGATGTAGGTATGTGCACACATACAAATACATTTTACTACTTTTATTTATGTTCACAATCGTATAAGTCCTGAACATAAACAATAATAGATGCAGGATACCGTATTCAGTCATGTATCTATAAAGCACATCCTATACTTCAATGAAAATAGCTCCTCTGCATGTAAATGTGATGCATATTTGGGAGTGAAAAGTGAAAAGGGTCTTTGCTTAAGTGTCACATACCTGCCCAAGAATCTCAAACTGGCATCAAGTCTCTGTGAGGTCACTCAGTCTGATTGGTTAATTTATATTCATACTTTAAATGAGTTTGACTTTTAAATGAGATTAAAGGATCAAAGTACTGGTGGGACTTAATAATTGCTGATACAGATCAATAGTTTTACAGTATCTTAGCTCTTGTCTGCTACCTGCAGACCCCTCACTATCACCTTGGCTGCCAATAAAAATGAGCAATCTGCATTTATACTCAAGATGTGATACAGCATGTATGAGAGATTTTTTCTTTAAAACTTTGGTAGGAACACTTCCCCCAGACAAAAGTACAACCTACTTTCAGAACAGTCACCTCTCTGCTGTCCTCACTAGCAGCCTCAACCTCATTAACAACAACTGCACACACAGCCTCTAAGATAAAAACAGCACTCATAAGTCAGTGATATTTAATCATGACTAACAAGAGAGGGGTTTGAAATGTGAAGTGACTAACACTGCCCCTTATTATTTCCAGAAAGTAGGAGTTTGACCTTTGTCATTAGTTGAGGCAATTGTTAAATCTCCCTTTGACTTTGGCAAAAAAAAGTTCAGTGCTGTTAAAAACATTTTACGTCATGAATTAACTCGGGATTTGCATATTTTTCTCAGCACATTAGCCTCATCTGCAACTCAGATGTGCAGGGACAATGAGTCAGGTCTGATTAAAGATGTGCTGAGACGGACTACACACATACACCCACACATTCATTTGTGCACACACACTCGCACAAACGCAGGTAATGCTTTGGGCCACATAATGACCTCTCTCTTTGTTTATCTCTCTCACCCTAGTGACAAAAACCAACCTTTCTGTGCATGAAGACAAGTACAGAGTTCCCTATGTGAAGGTGAGTCACTGGTCGCTTTGACATGATTCCATTTGGCCACATTTGTGTTTTCACTCCATTATGACACATTGTGTGGTATGTGGGTTATAGTTAAGTTTAGGGACTCTAATTCAAAGTGAAGCAAACTGCAGAGTGTTTTCATGTCTGTTGGTATATGCATATGTAATTGTATCTGTGTGTGCATGTGCATGCGTGCACACAAGCATAGTACGTGTGTACATGTGTATGCATGTATCTGTGGCTGCGTGGACATCAAATTTGCTCATCAAGTCCTCCAATCCATACAACCACACAAGTCGTTTGTTCCTACCCTCTAATATGACCCACAGGTGTCAGGGGTGGGGTAGGAAGAGCAACATGGATGCAGGAGAAGGACCCAAATGCAGACATGTGACCCTTTAGACTTTACTGACAAAGCAACGTGGAATAAGGACAAGCACTGATTCCTTGAGTCTACATGGTTCTCATTTATTGCATTTACATGCATGTTAGTAACTGGGTTATTCGCCCACATGCAGACAGTTACAGTGCAGGAAAAGAGAGTGGAAAAGGAAACTGAAATAAACACACTGTACTATGATCAGCAGAGTAAAAACTTTCTGTTCTACATGCTTGTCGAAGAATTTTTAATCATTTTATATCAACATTATCTCTGATGAAAATATAAGGAAACGAAAAACATTTGCTGCCACCTGCTTTGACCTGACAGAGTAGAAAGGCAAAGCTCGGGGAAATCCCCAATAGGCTGTGCAGTACGAGTAGCTGCAGCCCCGCTGTCATCAGCGGTGACTGTCTGGGTAACACTGTGGGTGGGGGAGAAACCTGATTATTGGGGAGCGCATGTATTCTGGGGTTTTTCAGTAATCAGCTCATTGTGGCCCATGTAAACATGTTACCCAGTTTCTTGCAATAACATGGATACTCTTAATAACTGGGTTTCTTGTATGCATGTAAATGCAATGACTGTTAGTCTGACTCACTGATGAATGTCACACTTATTCCACATTTTCTGTCTTAACAGTCCTCACTTCAGTCGACATTTGTATGTTGGTGTATGTATTCCCATTGTGACCTTCATTGCACAAACTGTGTGTGTGTGTGTGTGTCACGCAGGGTTGCACTGAGCGCTTTGTTACGAGCCCTGAGGAGGTGATGGATGTCATAGATGAAGGCAAGGCCAACCGTCACGTTGCTGTCACAAGTGAGTCACACCGCTTCTTTCTCCTGATCTCACACTCACGCTCCTCTGACATTTACTATCAGCTTGTTTTTCACGTGAAAAAGGGAAAGCTTAGGTAAGTGCAAAAGTAAAAAGTGCACAACGAGCTGAAAAGTGAGATGGATAGTAAACACATCTTTAAACAGCCATGTGTACGGGAAAGAATGATTTGATTGATTGATTGATAGGACGGACTCTCTAAGGCGTTTTCTATTTGGGGGCTGAAATAGATTCTTCCTATCTCCCTGCCTCATTCCTTATCTTATCTCCTCTTGTCTAATCTTATCTCTTCCCCTCCTCTCCTCTCCTCTCCTCTCCTCTCCCTGCCTTCACCTCTCCTCCCCTCCTCTCTGCTCTCCAGACATGAATGAGCACAGCTCCCGCAGCCACAGCATCTTCCTGATAAACATCAAACAGGAACACGTGGAGACGGAGCAGAAGCTGAGTGGGAAGCTTTACCTGGTCGACCTGGCTGGTAGTGAGAAGGTTGGAGAAACAGAAACTTTTGCAGAAACACTGAAAGTAGGGCTTGGCAATGCTATAATCAGTTGAAATCTCTACAGGATTCTTCAACACTGGCACCACAAGTCTTTTTTTTTTTTTCCAGGGCTGAATTTTAATGAAGCATCAAGGAAACAGAACAGACACAAAGTACAAAACACTGAACTTCGTCTTCAGATCATTTTTAGTATTGGCCCTATGGCATCGCATTGAATTATTATTTAATTCTACAAAAGGCTGATCAGTTTTTGACACTGAAAGGAGTTGAAGCTCATAGAAGACTGAAATCTGTTAAATTATTTTGACAGACTCGTTGCTGCTGATGCAAGACGGGTCGAGGCTTGCACATTCTGAGCAATCCAACTGGTTCCACTGGTAGAGACATAAACAATTAATATCTGAGAACTAATAAAATGTGTTGCCTCAACAGTTTTTTGACAAAATATCAAATATCAAAGGTTCTTTTCAGGTCAGAAAAGTTCTAAAAAAGGGTAAAAAACAAAGGCAGAGGTCATATTGAAAGGAGCCTCGAGAACAACGTAATTTTTCCCTCGTATCAAGGGCTTCAGGGTAAAAATCTGACTCATTGCACAGTCCAAAAACAATTTAACTCCGGGACATAGGTCACACACAGGAAATTAGCCAGAGAATACACCAGAGAGCGTATTGAACCAAACTAACACCAGACTTTTCCTTTATTTCCTGGGTGTGTTTCTAGTATTGATGCAAAACATGCAGCGTGTCTCTCAAGACACCTATTTGCCCAGGTTTGCTTAGTGGAGCACTAGGCCATAGCCTGGATAGATGCTGAGTGTGGTGCTTTGAAACTAATATGTGCTGATGCTGCATCTATGACCCATCTTGGTGATCCCTGGGGCTAAAGAGGGAAAGGGTAACGCTCCAGTAAATCCTTCAAATTGAAAACAAAGTATTATTGACTGACTATGCAATATGCATTGTAAGGAAGGTGCATGCTTCACAGAATGCCTTGATAGAGCCACTTGGTGTCCTCTATGGTTCGCTTCCCTAGTTTCTTACTGTAATTAACTATGTCCAGTTCTGCAGAAACCTCAAAAGCTTGTTGATCCCTATTGATTCCCATGCATTTTTTGACAATTTACAAGGCAGGATCAGTGTGTTTTGAAAGAGAAAAGGAAAAGAATGGAGGTCTTCACACTGATATCATGATGATGATCCTGTACTTTATGAACTAATTCTTCCTATGTGTTTGTATCTGTGTCAGGTCAGTAAGACAGGTGCAGAGGGAGCAGTGCTGGATGAAGCCAAGAACATCAACAAGTCTCTGTCGGCCCTGGGGAACGTCATATCAGCCTTGGCCGAGGGAACGGTACGACTGAGAAAACTAAAAAGTCTCGCTTGTCTAGCAGGCATCTGGCGTTTAGTGTTTACCTCTTCCTTGGTCTCTAAAGTGCTTGTTTTTACTAGACACCTAATGCTTGCTGCCAGACCCATATGTTTTCCAAAATGGAGTCTGTAGGCTGCAGTGAATTAGACGAGCGTATTAGATTAGAACAACTTCAATGTCCTCAATTAGGTAATTTGTATTGCACCAAACTGCACCAACAGTCAACAGCAGAGTGCAGTACTAACTGTAAGGGCTTAGCACGCTGGCTGCTTCTCTGACTCCTTATTGGCCCGCTTTGCCTTTTCAACTCCACTTTGGTCAGTTGATTAATTGATTTCAGTTCCGCAGCTTTCCAGACTCCTAATGATGTCACAGCTGCTGCGAGTGTCTTGTTACGAGTGTTGTTTGCATCTGTACGTTCTCTAATCTGTCCATCAGCCCACTTCCACCATATTTAACCTACATGTCAATCCACTGGACTCATTTTGCTCACTTTATATGTCTCACTGTAATTAAACCACCGTTCGCTTCATTTACAGTAACAGTAAAGGTTTAGAAGTTCCTCATAAACCGTGCGGAAAGGCTCACAGATTGTAAATGTCTTAGAAATCTTCTAGAAGTAGACAATTATTCTGCATTCTTATTAAGCAAGGACACACTTGAGGCCTTTTCGAAGCTCAGTTAAATAGAGATATTTGTGAATGTGCGACAAAAGGAGGGAAACTGTTCCTTTTCTGTGCTGATGCTCTTTCACAGGGTGTTGATATTCTCACTTGTCAAGGAAGGCATGTGTGTGGTGGTGCAGAAAGTCTGCATATTTACAGCAGCCGTTTCTGTCTTTCTCTTTATGTCTCTCTCCCCATTTCTCTCTCTCTTCCTGCCTCTCCTCGGCTCTGCGCAGAAATCCCATGTGCCGTACCGAGACAGCAAAATGACACGCATCCTACAGGATTCACTGGGCGGGAACTGTCGCACCACCATGTTCATCTGTTGCTCTCCCTCCAGTTACAACGACGCAGAGACCAAATCCACCCTGATGTTTGGCCAAAGGTAAACGACAGTACTTCCATGTTAAGCAGCAACGGTCTGCCGCACTTTGTAGCACAACACATTCCCGTCTCGTTCAGCTGAAGCAGCCCTGCTGGAAGGTTTTTTTTTTTTTCTGCAGAAATGTGTTCAGCTCAGATATGCTGTTCACATATTACCGACTCCAACTCTGCTTTCAACATCCTGCAAACTGCTTTAAAGACGGGGCTTGTGTTGCATTTTGGTTTCCGGTTGTGCTATGGTTGTTCCAGGGTATGTTCTAATCTTTTGGGGAAGCTGCAACCCTAGAAGCGGAGATTTGGTGTGCTTGCCAGCTCTTCACTGTTAACGCTCACTTTCAACTCCAAAAAAAAAAAAAAAAATGCTCACAATCAGACAGAAGCATCCCGGAAAAGCCGTCTGTATCCCTGGCTTTCTCTGCCGCTACCAGTGAATTCCCTGAATAGTGACTGACAACAGAGTGTGGGTTGAAATAGATAATTTATGGCTGAAAGCATCCTCGGTTTCCACAGCGGATATTAGAAAATTGAATTGGAAGTGTTGTCTCTTATCTCTCACTTTCTGCATGTGCCATCAGCCACGGCAGATAGTAGGAGTTCAACAACACACTCGTCTCTTTATTAAACGATAGCGGATTCAGGACGTGATATCCGCAATAATATCATGATATCAAGCAAACTTTGATGCGATGAGACAAATTTAGACAGGGCTATTTGTCACCTCATTAATATTAAGGATTAAATGAGTAAAGATTACAGTGTCTTCTCACTGGAGCATGAAATTAAGGCTGTGATTTGTGCACAGTGGCTCCTCCCTCATATAAGTTTTAGCCATTACTAATCTCTCCATAAATGTTTTAACTCCTTGATGCATATTGCCACATATCACGACACAATAGCAATATACAGTCACATACAGTGTGAGTGTGTTTGAAACTGCAAGACTCTACAGCATTTTTATACCATGAATTCTCTCTCTTACCCGGCTTGTCCTCCCTCTGCCTGCATGCATCATCAAACCTCGCTGGCAGAGACCCAATTTGCATACCGATTAATGAGATGCAAGCTCATTTTCACTGAGCAGCCAGGGCTGAAATACTTTGTTTACAGTTCTTCCCTTCTCTCGCTCCATTCTCCATGCCTTTCCCTTGACCCTCTCTCCCTCACACCCCTCGCTCTGTTTCCTTCCCCTCCTCTTTTGATCCTTTCATCTCTTCCACTCAGAGCCAAGACCATTAGGAATACAGTGTCAGTGAACCTGGAGCTCACGGCAGAGCAGTGGAAGAAGAAGTACGAGAAGGAGAAGGAGAAGAACAGGTCAATGAAGGAGACGATTCAGAGGCTGGAGGCTGAGCTGAGCCGCTGGAGGAACGGTGAGACTCCTACTGGCGTCACGACGATGGCCTATAAAGACACTGTAGGAGGAACCCTGCAGGACTTCTATAAAAAATGCACGATGTGCTGACAATGTCAATGCATTCTAATACAAAAGAAATGGATGAGAATGCATCCCAGTGTTACTAAAATTACCATAAACCCGTTTCCATGACTATGAAATGTTGCTTATGCTTGGCAGAAAACATCATCTGTCAAATGCAAAAAAAAAAGAAAAAGAAAAAAATTGAAATGACATCTACACATTTGAAGCTTGTGCTGGAAACAGAAGATAAGCAAGGGCACTCAGCATCCACATAGCCCACTGCACCAAAGGCACTCCATCTTGTTTCTACTCCTGTCCCTGCATGAAAGAATATGTCCCAGCAGGAATGAAATTTCACCAGCCTGCTAGCCCGTGGCCATTTTTTTTCAGTCCACGTTGGTGCAAAATTAACCTCATTCGATATAATCTGAATGGGGGCCAGTAGAAATGTGGGAGGGGGGCAGCCAAACTTGTTGGACTTGTTCCCAAAATCCTTAAAAATCCCTCTCAGGCTATTTCTGCCTCATATTATTCTGTTTTTTACACTTAGTATAATTGGATTCTCTCACATTGTCCTAGAGGCAGAGCTGTCGGAGGCTCTATGTTTTATGCAGCCTTATGTATTCGTAATCCTCAGCGGACAAGGGCTAATCACATCTACAGATGATTCATAACTCATATTAGCGTTCTCCTAAAGATGCAGGCACACACATCGGTGCGCACACGGAGTAAAACAAGCACATGCATATGCACACACACATTCTGTATAAGCACAAGATTAAGTGTTCAGTGTACTTGGAAGCACTGCACACACACACACACACACGTGCATGCACACACACACTGAATCATCCTCTCCTGCTGGAGTTTAGGTCAATTCAAATGTCAATGCACTCAATGATAGCAGTGGCTTGACATTAAAGCAGTGTAATGAATCTTGTCCAGTGTTTTTCTTGTAGATCCTTTCCCTTAGTGCTCGACCTGAATTTTAAAAAATTGTAACACATCATTTTTGAACCCTTAGAATTGGAGATTATTCTTTTGAATGCCTCATCCCACACACACACACACACACACACACACACACAGACACACACATTCCCTCCCTCCACTCTCTCTCTGTCTCACTCACACTTTAGTGCATTTAATTTCCTAATGGATCATTTTGACAACATCGTTGCCCCGACTCCTTTCACGCTGCCCCCAATTATGTTGTCCACCTCAGGCCAGAAATTCCCAGAACTGGATTTTGTTGACATCTATCTTGCTCCGGACTGACCCATCCTGCAGTCAAGGAGAGTCCAGAGACGGGAGCAACTGGCCCATATATTCTATCACTTCTCCCCCCTCTCATTTTACAGCAGCAGGTTTTTATTTCCAAGTAAACACTCTCACAGCTTATTTCACTGATTAGCACACCTTCAGCCAGAGAGGAGGAAGTAATCAGTGAAATTAGGCAGTGTAGTCAACAGTTGGAC
This sequence comes from Holocentrus rufus, assembly GCA_900302615.1. NCBI lineage: Eukaryota > Metazoa > Chordata > Actinopteri > Holocentriformes > Holocentridae > Holocentrus > Holocentrus rufus. The sequence goes on along the minus strand of OMLF01017126.1, from coordinate 9,865 downwards.
CTGTCTTATATATTGTAAATGTATTGCCCTCGTTTTAAAGGGAGCTACCATAAAATTTCTAAATTCATCATTTAATTTCTTTTGGCCTGCAACAGTCAAATCAGTTTATAAATCAGTACAACTCTCTGCTGAAACCAGAAACCAAGCAACCAACACTAACATCACGCATTGCTGTTGGTTGTGGCTTTAATACCAAACTGAATGCTAGACTTTACTTTCTTGTGGCATTGGAGCATCTTAAAACTGAAATTTGAAGTACTGGTGTAGAAATATCCATGCTCTTGACTCAAGGCTCTGCTGTGCATCAGGTGCATCAGGCCAACATACCAATATCAGAAGAAAAAGCTCACACACACTGACAAAAATCCACAGAGAGGCTCATCAGATGTAAAACAGGAATTTATCTGACCATCATCAAATGGCCAGACGACTGAAACATTCACTTTTTTCACTTTATATAATTTTTTTTTTTTGCATTCAATGTTCGGTGTGCAAACGAGATTTAACTGATTTTTTGACGATTTTAGGTGAGGATGTTCCTGAGTTGGAGCAGCTGAGCCCGGGGTCGGTGGAGGTCCGCCTGGTGCCCACCGAAGCCGAGGAGCCTCCTCTTGACATCTGCAGCCCCTGCAGCCCCGTCTCCCCCACCTCCTCCATCGTGGTGCGCATCTCCGAGGAGGAGCGGCAGAAGTACGAGGAGGAGATCCGCAAGCTTTACAAACAGCTGGATGACAAGGTGATGAATTGGTTGTGCATCGGCCCATTCAGCATGTATACATGAACCCAGAGATGATTATTTTGCAACGGTATGCGCACGAAAATGCAAGTGCAGGTGTGCATGTATCATTAAATTGAGACAGGACGCAGATTATTCGACTTCATTTGTCTAAACTCATTAGGAATGGAATTCACTATGGCAATTGTATTGTTAAATATTGAAATGCATTCAAATTCTTATCGTAACCTCATTTAAACCATGCATGTGCACACACAGTGTCTGAATTACTCCATAGTGCTGAATGCCTAATTTACATTTAAATCCACGGGGAAGCGTACATTGTATTTTTTTTCAGTCTAATTTCGTGATGCTGTTGTAACGCATTCTGTGTTGACATGTTTGCTGTGTTCATACATTAAACATGCCTGTGGGGGATTAAACGTTTTCTATTACATGCATTGTTTGCTTTGGTCTGTTTGCGGTTTAAGACGGTTTGGGTTAGTGCTGAGTGATCTTATTTGCTCCATTATGGCACACATGTTCAATTGACTTGAGTGAGACAACTGCATTTATTTACAATGGTAATTAAATATAGGACTCAAACACACCTTTACTCTTGAAAATTGTATCATATAGTCCTTTATTCCGCATTTAGTATTTCTGCTTGAGTTCACTACATCAGATAACATCACAACACAAGTTCAACAAATGCACTGATATTAGAAGTTATAATATCTATTCTTAATTCATGCATACAATATATGGATGTGTAAATAACTTTATCTCCTCAATTCATTACCACTGAAGGATGACGAGATCAACCACCAGAGCCAGATGGTGGAGAAGCTGAAGGAGCAGATGCTTGACCAGGAGGAGGTAAAATACTTCATCGTTACAACATCCTTTCATCTGTTTTGGTTAAATGTCCCACACTAGGCCGCTGTAACTACGGATGTAGCAATCGTGTGGAAGTCCCAGTTTTCAGCGAATCCAACAACAAATGGTTTATTGTTCTGCTGTCTAGATTAATCTTTTGGATGCACTAAATTATGTTTTGTTTTCAAGTGTCAGGAGGCATTTGAGGAACATTGAGTATCTTTTTGTTCCGCGATAAATGTATTCGCTTCCACAGCAATTTAGAATAGAGTAGGTTGTTGCAGTTGTTGAACAAAAAACTTGTAGGGAAGGATCAGTACAAATGTTAATGTAGGAGGCATGCATGATGAGGGGCTGTTACTAGAGACACTCAGAGTTCCTCCAGGTGCAATATTACAGTATGTCTTCATGTCAGATACCTACACTCAGTTATCACCATTGTGCTATAGTCTATTTACCATGGAGACAGACACATACTCAAAAGAAGGTATAACTAACCTTATGACAAGCTGACAATTTTATAAAACAAAGGTTCAGCGATGACCCTGTAGCAGACAACATGACAGTTTATAGCGTGGAGAAATCTGCATGGCTGATTCAGTGGGCTAAATGTCCTGCAGTCAGCTTTGGCATGTCGCACAGGTAGACATGCTGAGTGAGAGCCTCCACATTTGCAAAATCTTTTAATCTGTGTTACAGTTTGGGTTGTGACTCACATAAACCGACATGATGACAACCACCCAGCCTCGGCTTTTACAACATGGATTCATATTCAGCAGCCAAACGGAGCCTGTGGGGTTGATTACAAACCCTAATGCACTCTGGGTAGTAAAACACCCCACATCTAATGATGGTCCACAGTGGGCTGCGGTGGTGCTCATGCAAGGCGACGCCATGCCTGCTAGACTACGCCAGCTTTTACAACATCAGCTGATATTAGTATAGCCGAGCACAGTCTGTGTGTTACAATACATACAGGCAGACACTTATGTAATTAAAGACTGGATATTTATAACAGCCATCTGTATGTACCGACAAAATGGCCCACAGTGGGCTGCAGTGCTCCACTTAGCTGCAGCACCATGGTTGGAAAACATCTCATTTTCTAAATCCAATTATATTTGTGTGGTGAAACAGGGTGTGCAGACTGTGGTATACACAGGTGGACTATACTCATTTATTCAGCAGATCATGCTTATTCTCTTGTCAGGCAGTGAATGAGATGATCTTTGCAGTGATGCTCCACAGAAACCCAGCAGCTCTGCCTTGTTAAAGATACATGGTGGTTCTCGCTCAGAAGCGACTGCTTGGTACATACTGTACTACATCTTACTTTCTCTGCTGCATCCATCTCTATTTATAATTCATATATATTCACTGTGTTCCGTCTGTAAATCTCTCTGTCCCTCAGCTTCTGGCGTCGTCCCGGGGCGACAGTGAGAAGGTGCAGTCGGAGCTGGGCAGGCTGCAGACAGAGAATGAATATGCTAAGGCGGAGGTGAAGGAGGTTCTCCAGGCCCTGGAGGAGCTGGCTGTCAATTATGACCAGAAGAGCCTGGAGGTGGAGGAGAAGAGCGTGCAGAACAAGCTGCTGGCTGAGGAGCTGGCCAAGAAAATGGTGGGTGGGACTTCCAGGTGACTCAGTTGTTAATGCTGCATCGCACAAAGGTGCATAGCATGCACCCTGTGGCTTCAAATCCGGCTCCCAGTCTTCATCACATCATACTCTTCCTTTCCATCTTTGCTGCAACTTTTTTCTGCCTACTGTAGAAAAGAAAAAAAAAAATTAACTTGGGGAATGTCATGTGCTGTTTTCCTTATATTTGAATAAAATCTCAAGGCCCATCTGAGACAATGAAAGATAAAAAGGGCTGAACAGCGGGTGAACTAGTGGTTGCTTCACACTGTGAATGTTTTTGTTTAAAAAAGCAGCCGCCAGGGGCACAATTATGATGATTCCTATAAGCGCAAATTCAAAATGACCTACAAAAATAAGTTTGAAACACAAAACTCCGATTGATAGCTTAATATCGACGATTAGTAACCATTTATCTTTTTCTTTTTTTATTACCAAGTCTGAACACTAAGCACTAAGCAAAAAGCTGCTGTTTCGTGATGCTGTATTTTCCATTGACCATAACTATTTGCATGAGGACTTCATCTGGCTTCATCAAGGTTGTAATAAACTGTCATGCATATTCAACATTTTTAAATGAGAATTTACAGTGACTGTGCAATGCCTTTATCAGTCAGATATTTTCATCCACCGTGGGCTCAGTTTTTGAGCTTTTCAGAAACCCAGTGGATCCTTTAGTGGTGAGGATCAGAAGATGCTGCATAAAGAGTTTGGTGTCATTGGAACGCAAAATATGCAAGGACTTCGTTTTAATTAGTTTTACAGCTTGACTTTGACTGACTTCACAATTGACTATAAGTTGCAGGAAAGCCACGGTTATCTATTGCTGTTTATATCGGAAATAGCAGAATTCCTTCACATGTAGCACTGATTTTTGAAAGATGTTTGCAGTTTTTACATTGCAACGATTGCTATAGCAGTTGGGGGTTTGGTTTGCATGGGACCGGAGCGGCATGCAAAGCTGCGCTGCATACATCACAGAGGAAGAATACATAGAAATGTAAGAGGCATCATCAACAGAAGTGCCCAGCCCCTGACAGTAATAATACATAGAAATACAAGAGGGACCATCGGCAGGGCTGGCC
>OMLF01017125.1:4614-38992 GCA_900302615.1 Holocentrus rufus | reverse complement strand
GGGGGCGGTGGAGCGTAGATTTGGACCGGGATGTTTTTGGCCGGGCGCGGCTGCTGTTTCTTGGGTGTTTTCCTGGAGTTGGGCGCGGGGCGAGCGGAGGACCCGTCGACGGAGAGAGAGGGATCGAGGCTGATGATGGACAGAGGCTGCGAGGAATCGGGCGGCGGCAGCTCTGATGGAAACCCCTTGAACTGAGGAGTCTTCAGGATGTACTGGCCCTGTCGCTTCTTGGGAAAAGAGGGAGAAGAAAAGTAAGAATATTATCAGAACAATGTTCTAGAAGAGATAATAGAGACACGTAAAAAATGAAAAGTCAGTCATTATCTTCTCATCCTCATGTCAGCAGAACCACGAAACACACACCCCATCCCAGCTTTCCCCCAAACTACTGAACTTAAAGCAAAATCTCAAAAACACAAATCACAAAAACACAGAGAATGGTACCTTATATTGAAGTTCTTTTGCCATTTTGTTGTTTACGATGTAACTTATTGAGATAATGAGATATGTATCTCGATTATCTCTTATTTTTCCACAGTGGCAGTGCTCCGGTTGCGCACACATAAAAACAGAGCTCTTGAATCGTCACGGAGAAAAACACAGTCCTTCAGTGAACTTAAAACCTCTTCAGCCTGCTGGTCCCATCGGGGGGATCGTCGTTATAAATGCATGCCACACGGCCGAGCTTTGTTGAAACCCACAGAGCTTTATTTTAAATTCTAGTGGAGATCCTAGGGTTTCCAATGATACCAAATATGTGCTGCTGATTATAGGGAAATGTGTAGAAAATAATGCACAAAAGATATTTTCTATTTGATGTAATGGTGCAGCTGTAAAACAATAGTATCTTACAGAATATATAGAATATGTAATATCTAACTTTGACACTACTTAACAGGAAATTTAAGGGACAATCAGAGTTTAAGGGGTTAAATGGAGTACTGCCAGACATCGAGATGAGTTGATAATGACTGAACGCTCATGTAGCAGGGGCTTCTGGGACTTTATCAGCCAAAGACAAGCGGGAAGCTGCAGAGAGCAGCAGAACAGAGAGAGCGCGGGAGGCTGACCTCTCTGAAGGATCGTAATCTGCTCAGAGTCTTGGCTCGTTCCTGGTCCACCCACTCCTTCCTCCTCTGCTCCTCCTCTTTCTTCTTCTCTCGTTTCTGCAGACGAGACAGGGACACAAATGAGAGAGGGAAGTGGATGCGGTTTCATCTGTCACCTCTGCCGGTGTTGGGTGGATCTCTGAGGGCTGGGTTGACCTGTTGCCATGGTGACGTACCAGGTGGACTTGGTGGTGCTGGGTGAACTGTATGGACCTGTGCTCGTCTGCGCGCTGCTTCTGCTCGTGGGCCTCCATGCACTGATCCTGCAGACACACATGATGCACATCTGAGGCTCTCACACATACAGTATGTGCACATATGTGTCTAGTAAACGTGTAAGCGTGAGAGTATCTGTGCAGCTTGTGTTACACACCAGGGTCAGAAATGTCAGGCTTGAGCAAAACAGACCTTGAAAATTCGTAAAAAGCCAGAGAAAATAAAAATGTGGCAAAAAGTGTCATCATTAATTAGGAATACCACTTTTGCATTTCACCCTGTTCACATTTTTCTCACTGAGTTCTCAAATATTTACATGTGAATGGGACTATTGTTGGTGATTCACGGGGGCCTATGACCGGGGCATTTTTTCCAGTGAGTTCTGGGCGGGAGTGTTTTTTGATCAGAAAACAAATGAGCGCGCAGCCTGCAGTAGAAAAGATCCCAACCCCACACAGAAGCGCTGTCGATAAAAAAAACACATAACACAACCAATACAGTCGAGAAAAACACTGCAAAACCTAGGTGAAGAAAACAAGCTGGTTGGACACAGAGTGGAGAAAATTGCACCATCCTGTTCTGCAAGGCCTGCTGCCTATTTCCAGCAGCGGGAACAAAATGTGGGACAAGTGATATGATTTGAAGTAAACCAAATCTTACTGGCACAAACTCGGTGTTTATTTGCAAATATGCTATGCAAATGTATTATGTCATAGTTAATGAAATTGCCCCCAAAACGAGCCAAAATCAGATCAAAGAAGCAAAAACTGCCCTCTGGATTAAAAAGATGATTTCCTACGCTGGTGTGCGGCCTACCTTCTTGTTGCGGAGATATGCTCGCCGGGCGCAGATGTTGCCTCTCTTGGTCTCCAGGGCCTGCAGGCGCCGTCTCAGCTGACGGGCAGCGGGAGAGTCTGCCTGCTGAATACCTGTGTGGACAATGCTCTGCAGCTCCTCGGGGTCCTCACACACATCGTAATACACCACCTCCTCCTTCAGTTCTGAAACACAAACGCAGCCCCGTCACTCTCGATACTCTTTTCCACACGTGCAGTTTGGGGATATGATAGTACGCTGATCTGGTTTCATCCCATTTAGGAGGAAATCCAAACTGAGTCTCATACCCACAAATGTGTTTGTACCAGCCCAACACACAAATACAGAGCACTTCTTCAATCAGCACATCATTATGTGGCATCAAAGGCAGATATGGGCTGTATTCAACACGGCAGATGACATGGTGGTTCAGACATTGTTCTGTGAACTGCTGTCACCGCAACAAAGTCTCAACTTTGTAAACAACAACCTTGCATGTTTTTTTTTTTTCACACTCCTGCCAAAGAGGTGTGGCACTACAACTACAATTTTCACACCCAATCTGATTCTTGCCCTGATCTTTTTTTCTTCAAGTTACAACCTACTGTGGCTATGCATTTCTAATATAATCAATAATTTCAACAAGAGCAATATAAAAGCCCTGTCAGCTGATGATCGTGTAATTTCGAGTGATTCGCAGCAGCCTCCTTTTGTTCACACACCATTTTCATCATCTCTTTCTCTGTCCTTCTGATTCTTTGACTGAGCGACAAGTGATAGAGAACCCCTTTATGCTTTTCAGGTTTGGCAAAGAAATCTAAAGCCAGCCAAAGTAAGCACACAAACAGCCAAGGTAACCACAGACAGAGAGAGAGACACACACACACACTCACGCACACACACACATGCACTTGAACTGCATGTGTGTGTGTAAACAACTTGGAAGCAAACATCCCATTTCCCAGAAGGAGCAATTAGGGGAAATTTACATGCACAAAATGCTTCCCCAAAGTAAACATGCTTTGTAGCGCACTGTTGCATTATTTTAAATACGGTGGTCTGGCAAAGATGGAAATTTGTGTCAGGACTAGTTACCTTGATGTTAAAAATCACATTTGCAGAGTCTGAGGCGACCCTGAACCTCTTCCCTCAGCTTACCTCTGTTTTGTACTTCTCTTGAACTTCTGGTATTATACATCCTGAAAAGGCAGTGAGTCACATCTGTGGTGTGTTTGATGGACCCTTGAATAAAAGCTGCTAAAGTCTTTTACAGTGGACTGTAAAAGGCCAAGCATGATAGTTCCAGTGGTATGAAAGCCTGCTCCACACTGATTCATACTGCTCGGAAAAGAGCCATGTTAAATTCCTCTTCACCCTCACCTCATAAAACACACTATGCTACTTATCATATCGTATACCTTTAATCTGCCTCCGCACGGTGTCGATCTGAGCCACAAGCAGCTGCTCCTCGTTCTTCAGGATCTCAAACTTGGTGTCATACAGTTCCAGCTGGGCCTCGTAGAACTGCAGCTCCAGCTGGTCCACCGTGTCCTGCTGCTGGCCACCCTCGGGTGCAGACCCAGCAGCGGGTCTTGGTCCTGGGCCTCGGCCACACAGACCGCTCAACTGCATCACCACAAAGGAGAGGAGAATATTGAGGTTAGAGATGGGATGGCATGAAAATTCAAAATCTCGATTACCAATTCTATCATCAATTTATCAGTTTTTGGTATCGTTGTGCGATTGTTAAGATGTGCTGATAATATAATAACCCTACCAATGCCATATGGTAGCATATGAAATACACAACACAAGCATACCAAATGCATTATGGGGGATTAGTGCCATGAGAGCTCTGCACCTTGTGCACATGGCCAATAAGAGAAATCAGCAAGCAGAAAGACATTTTTCAAGTTCCTAAGTGTAGATTAAAAAGAACACAACCACATGCAAAGAAATAAAACATCCATTGTATATACAGGTGTTTAGGAGACCTGAGTGGTTGATTAGTTGATGCTAATCAATCAGTCATGCTAATCAAAAACAGTTATTGTGACATTCTACATCTGAAACTGTAACTGTCAGATATTTTATCACAGTTTATAGTAAACCTGGTAACTGTTCCATCCATAGCTTATGTTATGAATGCTGAGACGATACCAAATACAAATAAGCACACTGGATACGAGTCTGGAGAGAACTGATTGAAGACAAAGGAGAAGTTAGGGTAACCTTATGTCATTGAAGTACACAAATGCTCTCGTGGTGACAAGCACAGGCGCACATGCACGCTGAACAGTGCCCCCAAGTTATGTTGGCTCCAGTGCTTTATGCATAAGAATTGCGTAGGTGTAGCTCACTGATCTCATTATACACCTTCACACACAGCTGTCTCTGTAAAGGCTCATGTTGATTTCACAGTGGTAGCTACTGCCAGCATCCTGAAACCTCATTTTAAAGAGCTTAATCAGATGAATAATGCAGCTGTATGAAGGTGAAGGATCTGGATCAGAATCTGAAATACACAGCGTGGAACCCTAAACCACTGTGTTGTTTGTTGCAGTTTTGCCCACATACTGTGATCCTGACTTACAAAAATCTAGTGGAAAATCAGAAAAAATATATGCCTTCTGTTCACAGATACACATATAGCTGGCAAGATGGTGCGCACACACTCACACACTCACTTATTCATACACACAAGTTTTGGGGTTGTATCTGGGGGATTCTCAGTGTTTCTAGTGAAGATTTATAAATAGATCAAAGGCCTATAGCAGTCAGAGAGTCAGATCAGACTGGAATACCAAGTGAAAGACACACTAGAGTGGGTAAGCACTGTGTCACGTCTCTTTGCTACAGACGTACAAACAGCACTAGAGTAGTTAAGACCTTGGCACCAGTGAGGAAGAACTGAATGACAGCCAAAGCCCTGCAAGTGCGTGAGAGTCAATATGCCCACTTAGAATCTGCTGACTAATTGCAAAATCAGAGATACTCCCCAGAAATGTTGTTCCATGGGTTTTTGTTCATTAAAATTCACAGGGAGATACACACCCTCTCTCTGATGCTGTCTTTCTTGCGTTTGAGGCACATCTCTGTGGCTCTCATATGCTGCAGGGTTTCTTTGGCCAACAGGAAGCGTAGTTTCTCCAGCCTGGGAGCCGCAGATGCCCAAGCAGCAGCTCCAAAACGACATTTATCCTCCTCCATCTGCTTCACCATACCTGAGCACAGAGAGAAAATGATCTATAAGGCATGCTGGCATCACACATACAGACATGATTATTAACAAAACATTAATCCTAACATAACACAAAAATATGTTAAAAATAAAAAAAACATTCTGGGATACTGGCAGATAGGGTTGTGCATTATGATTCATGTATGCAAAATCACATGTTAAATAATGAGATTAAAGTTCATCCAATTGAGCTGAAGATTGAATGAACACTGGTGTATGAACGGTGATGTTTGGTGTGTTTCTTGCCTAATTTTACCAGAGTTTTTAATTAGAAATTTGCTTGTTATCATCAGTTTAATCAGCAGAATTGTGTGTCATGATATCGCAAAATCACCATAACATCATGATACAATTCTACTGATAGACAACAAACGGTAATATTGAATTATTGTTCAGCCCTACTGGCAGATAATATTGATTTGAGAACAAATAGTGAGCTTTCCGTCGAAGATGAATGTATGAGAATTCAAAATTCTAAACTCTTGCGACTGCATTGCACTCCAGTCTACTGAGGCTCCTGTTGGCTGAGAATTTGGCATAAATGTTTTGTTTTTTTTTCCCTTGGATGAATGTAGAAAATCAGTACAAAATGGTGAGTCTAGAAAGAAGCCTTTGCTCTTTGAATCTGAGGGACTGACACTAAAACCTGATGTTTACATTAATATTTCAGATAGCTGAAAAATGCTCTGCTCCATTGTAGCTGTGCTGTAAATATCTCAAAATGATGTCACATCGTCTACATCCGGCCAGAATATCCACGGGAAACATGATAAAAATGCAACACCAAATGAAAGGAAAAAAAATGAAAATGGGCACCAAAACTCAAAGTATGATGCCTATAAATGTTTAATAAAAGCATTTAAGTGCTTTAGGGCAGATGTTTCCTTTAAGGTCATGCATACAAAACAACATACAAACAAGCAGGCTGTGAACACCTGCGCAGTGTTTACACACACATGCATACATATGTAGGCACGTATGGACACAAGCACACACACACACATACAAATAAAGCAAACACAGTATGCTATACCAGCCAGAGCCTTTGATGTCTGTACAAAGTAGGTGACGGTGATGTCCTGAATTGAGGCGACTGCATCCTCAGCTCTTCTCCTCCACTTCTCTGCCTCCTTCTCCAGAGCTGTAATTCTCTTAGGACCCAAGTCCTCATCCTCCAAAGACTTCTGCAAAAGACCATGGTAAGCAAAACAGTGAGCAGCTTTGCACTCAGCAATTTAATGCAGGGCTCCTGTGATTACTTAACCCACATATGCATTTGGCTCTCAGTCACACTTTGTTTTTGGCGAGAAATTAAAAAAATTCTGCCTGACATTTGGCTTAAAATGAAAAACAGCCAAACGGTTTCTCACATTCCATTATTGTGTGTGCGCGCACGCGCGCGCGCGCGCGTGTGTGTGTGTGTGTGTGTGTGTGTTTCTGGACCATGATGGAGAGCTCTGGCCATGTCCCTCTCTGACTGGGTCTGCCATGCGCTCGAGGCAGGGTGACCTGGTAATCACTCAGGCTCATGATTACATTAGAGCTGCTCCGGCTGCTGAATCCCTGAGGTTCACGCCAGTTCTGGGATCAGCTAACACTCCAGTACAGTAACCATATGCAAATTATGGAGGGAAAAAAGTAAGCTGTGAATGAGCGTCCTGCCCTGACTTCAATTAAGAGCTGAAACACAGGCTCATCACTACCTCGGTGGCCTGTTTTGTGAGTGTCAGCAGTTAGAAATAAACAGCCCTGACCAGCAGGGGGACCTGTAGCAACAAATAGAATGACTAAAATTGACCATTAAGTGAAAAGACATATTAAATTTTCAGTAAAAGAGGAGGCAATGTTAGTGGTTTAATGGTCAAAGCAATGTTGAAAGATAATATTAAAGGACCCAATCAGAAAATTGCAGTATCATGTCACTGCTACCCCAAAAGTTGTTTCTTTAATGATCATTGGCCGTTTTCCACTCAGAGATTTGCTCTGCCAGGTTTTGGTCTGAGGGCTGTCTGTATGTGACATGTAAAGATGAGCTTTATCTGCATTTTGAGGCTGTAAAATGTGCATTTACATTGGTAGCATCTGTAAGTAAACCAGTGCTTTGACAACAGGTCCACAAAGCCTCCTTTTCAGTACACTCAAACTTTTCAATATCTGATGTGAATATAACCAGGGTTTAGATGGATTATGGATTGTATCTTAAAATGAGCTTATCTATTATTCCCTGTGCTAAAAATACCTGCAACAGCTTTACACAAATGATACGTATGAGCCTATATTTACCAGGATCTCCATCTTGTAGAGGCTTTACACAAATGTCACGTATGAGCCTATATTTACCAGGATCTCCATCTTGTAGAGGCAGGCCAGTTCTCTCATGTCTCTGAACGGCTGCAGCAGGTACTGGAAGAAGGTGGTTGCCACCGTGACCACGTCCTGGTAGGCCTGGTCTTCTTCCTGGTAGATGGTGAGCAGCTGAACCATTCCATCAGCACCACTGTGGGTCTGCAGCAGCTGTGGATGTGGAAAGACACAAAGACCACTGGGCTTTACTCCCTGTGCACTCGGCCTACTGTCTGCTCTGCATGGATACTACACGTCAGGAACGGCTGATAGGGACAAAAGAAATAATCATAAGAAATGATTTCAGTATTAATATATAGCAATACCCGTGTCTGTTGTTTATCGATCTGAGCTGCACTGTCATGTATGTCAAGTATGATTAACTGCAATTTTCCACACACAGCAATAAATAAATAAATCATCACAATATGATCCAATAAACAATAATATTGAGACCCATGCTTGGAAGAATTGAGTAAGTTGAGAATTTGGGTAAGATGAGGCACCCTGTTTATCTTAATGAAGCCTTGTATCACAGATTTAGAAAGACTAATTAATTTCTCTGAATCTGGAATGGAGGAGAGCACATAGTGAAAGTGGGAGTGAGCAAGTATGACATGGCAAAAAATTTGTTTACATTTTTGCCACAGGCAGGCAATTACATTATGGTAGAGATGTCATGATTATATTGTGGGTAAATGGAAGTAGACATGTTGGATATATGTTGTATAGATTTTTTATGCATTAGTTCAAGTTGTTAGTTAATCAGTTCATTTATGTGCTTGTGCTTAAGTGGTATTCCCTAGGACTTGAAAGCAGATATCATTATACCATGAGACTATGGAATTAAAACAAACAGACGTTCAGCCTCGTGAGGAGCATAAGGAGTTGGAGTCAGTAGGAAAGTCAAATGGATCAAATGATGGACAGAATCTCTCTGCTGATTCCATACACAGGCTCCTATGTGGCTCCTAACCTTTTCACATAAAAAAGCTGGTCAGTGTAAAAAAAAACTGATGTAACTCTGCTCACAATGTGTACATCCCATCATTCCTGTCATTTGGCACTGCACCGACCAGTAGAAACACTGGCTTCAATCTGACAGAGAAAATGAAAGTGAAACTCAATGTTTTATAATTCGCTCCAACATGAGGTGTGTCAGTAACACTTTCTAACTAGAGATTTGTAAAACTGCTCAACACTCATACATTGGGCATGAGTATACTGCAGAAACTGGAATAATATTGTCCCTGTCACAAGTAAATTGTCAACATGTGAGAAACACTGCTGTCTCTCTCTGTCTTTCTCACTAACATTAGCCTACACAAACACTGTCTTGAGCCAGATTGTGCATTGTTATCCTTTTGGAAATAAGATAAATTATCAACATATTATGTTGAAGTAAACATAATTTGCTTTGTTATGATATAATAGAAAAAAACTGAAACTGAACAAAGTGAAACTGATCTTGTGGCATACTTGCGATGAGGCCCTACAGCTGCAAAGGACAAAAACAGGTTTTAAGTTTCTCCCTCATCATTGTACCCTCATGGGGCTCAATCTGCATTATCCTTATGCTGACCTTACCCCTTATCCTGGGGCAAGCTGTGCCAAAAGACCATTAGCGCATCTTAAACCAGATTGGAGGTTTAAGATTTGTTTAACTTGTGTTTGGATGGGACAAAGGCCTCTTGATGGCACGGGGTCTCAGAGACACCAATATGTAAACAGTGGTTAATTTGACCCCGGTCTCCCCTATGCAAGCCTGTACCAGGGGGAGAGCAGACAGTGAGCAGCTCTCAGCTCAGTGTCTCACCTGTCGCAGGTGACCCTTGGCCCTCGACATCTCATCCTGCATGGTCTTCCGTTTGAACTCCTGCAGATTTTCAAAGTATTCCTCGACGTCCCGCTCATCCTGAGAAAACAGTGTATCCAGAACTATTTTGCGACCGCAGACGTCGATTGCCGTGCTGAAGTATTTCTCCAGTTTTCGACAAGGTGTATCGAAATCCCTCTCGTCATCGTCTGCACTCGACCTCCGTTTCGGGAATAGCAAGTCCCATATGTTGCCCTCTTCAAAGTCTGATAAATCAGGAAGACAGGTGCCCAGGACATCGGCGACGCAGGTAAACTGCTGATGGATATGTCTCAAATCGTCTATGGAAAAGAGTCCAGCCCAGCTCATCTGAGTGTCGCCAACAGCAACTTGGTCTTTGCGTTTTTGCCTTTGTAACGTCCGGTTGTGACAGGTGACAGCAAACTTAGACTCGATGACATTCCACTGCACGATAAATCCCAGTTTAAACGTCTCATTTTCTTCAAATATGTTACTTTTTACAGCGACCCACCCGTCCAAACTATCTAAACGCTCATACTCTACGTTATTCATGTTAAGTAAACGTATTTCACTTGTGTCTCTGCGACGTTAGTGCCTCTGTTTACACCGTCCGCCATTTGTGTGACGTGTGCTGCGTTCAGGGCCCTTATAAATACCGTACTTACAAAAAGAGCTCAAATAAACAAAATGAGAATACGACTGAAAAAGGCGGAATTTAATGCCATATTCGCCGAGATTGGACGTTTGAGGAGACAATAGCATAGAGGCCGTGCAAACAATTAATAGCAAAATCGGCGTGTGCTTCACTTGGCTAAACTAAGTAAAACATCACTTACATTGATGATGCGCATTTTCTCCTCTTTGGTCTGCCGCTGTGATGCAAAGTAGCCCTGAAATAATTGATTTCGAAATTGAAGCAGCAGCTACCAAAACTACTGTATTTCAGAATCCATTTTTACTATTATTTTTGACTTCAAACTACTGGATGACTGTGCGCAGGATCTTACGTGAACACTTGAAGGCAACAGCAGGCCGTCTTTATCAGGTTCAACTTTGACCTTTGAATCACATGTTCGGGGGAATTCCAGTGTGGCATCATCAAGGCGATGAATTAACCTGAAAACCGTGCTTTTAACAGTGTGAAAAAAACAAGCTATTAAATACTCTCTCTCCCTATTTTTACTCATTGAATCACTAATATCCCCCACTCATGTTTGTAATTCCTTTGACATTTGAGCCGTCTGAATCCTGTCTATTTTTGTCACCACTGCTGGTTGTGCTTTGGGCTACTTGGAGAGTTGGCTTGTCGAAAACCACTGCTTCCCCGAACCGCCTATTTTGAACACTGATTAAGTGATTCATCTTCAAGGTAATTTACCATCAGCATTTTTCTCGATATCAACTGGATTAAGCTGCAACAGCCTATTTGTATGGCACTGGTCAGACACCGTGTAGAGGTAGTTTTCAGATATCACATGCTGCTTTTGACGTCATTCCGTGCCGCTTTTCTCAACATGAGCCAGCACAATATGGTTATTTAAAGCTGTAATCGTCCATCTAGGAATTTGAGATGGAAACACAAAAGGCACACTGACTGATCCTTAATGTCATGACTGAAATGTAATCCTTGTCCTGATCCTCCCACAGTCACTCCTCAGTTGTCTCCTTCCTCTTCCTGTTATGGACCTGTATGAGATCAGAGGAGGCAGACTGGATGTGATTGCAGAAGAAGTCTTTAGTGGAGAGGAGCACCAGGAGCTCAGCAGGGAGGCAACCAGCATGGAGCCCTTCACTGTGGCATCTGACAGGGGAGGGAGGGCGGCCCGTGATGGGTCCACCTTCCAGCGGTTCTCTGTCGATACCCATGAGTCTCTCCGTTTTGAGCCTTATGAAGGCGGAACCCCATCCCCTACTGGTGCTGATGATGGACGTGACGATGTGTTTGAGGAGCAAGAAACTGACGTGAGGAGACTTGGCAGACCTGTCAGCCATAATGCATGGTTGAAAAATAGTTTTGAGTTTGAGTTTTATACAGGTCTACTCTGTGAAACACTGGCTTGAATTAAAAGGTTATGGTGGATGTAGAATAAATTTACCCAGCGGAGTGAATTATTTTTGTGTGTGACTCTCTGTTGCTTTCAGAATGAGATTGCCAAGACCAGGAGTAAGCTGCAGGAGAAGGTTGCTGAGATGGAGAACTTTGCAGGACATCTGGAGGAAATCTTCCTCACTGTGGAGGTAAAAATCACATCGATTATCAGTGAATATCAATGAAGATCTTTCAGTTTGGCGGACTGGTAGTTTGAATGTGCGTTCCCCCGCTGGCCTGAGCTCACAATTCAAAGTGTCCCAAATTCATGCGTTGCCTCACCTCATTTGTCATTCTCTCCTCATCCTCCTATGTGTGGATAATCCATTTAATGCAGAACAGAATCTGTAACCACAGCATTATGACCATGTAAATGCGTGTGCAGGAGAATTTTGGCCGTCAGGAGCAGCACCTGGAGCAGCACTATAACGATGTGCTGCAGACGTTGTCTCAGCGGTATGACGAGAGGGCAGCCGGGCTGGAGGATGAGAAGAAGAGCAAGCTGGAGGCCCTGTACAACCAGCTGCTGGACTGTGGCCGGACACTGGATGCCTCCAAGGAGCTCATCGAGGCCGCACAGGAGATCTATCGCAGCGAGGACAAGAGGCTTTTCCTAAAGGTCTCTTGGCTTGATCAGAATGTGCAGATTGCAAAATGTAATCAAAGTAGAAGAGTCAGACAGCAGATGGTTCTTGTTGTCATGGTAGCGATACAGAATAAATGAGTGATTTGATTAGGGATAAGAAATATTGAATATTATTTATGTTTTTACTGTGACGATCAACTCCTCTGTTCTGAACTTTATTGACAGGCAGTTATGCCCACCATTAACAGGTAATTCTGTGTGATGCTGTCATGCTGTTTAATGAGTGTCTAATCTGGCATGACACTGCAGTGACAGTGACTTAAGTGATATTTTGCCAATGATGTGATGCTGATTTATGCAAGGGTAATGCTGTGTTTCAGGGTAATCTTTGCATGTGGTTTCAGAATAATTTTGTACTGATGGATTGACTTTGATTAATCCATCTTATGTGACATCAGGATGTCTGCAGGTTCTTAAATTCAATTTTATTAATATTAGGCCTTAAAAGTCACATATAATAGCCTAAAATATGAATTTATTAGGTCTTAATTTCAATGTAAACATCTTCATCAAATTTTATTTAATTCATCGCTTCTTTTTGTCAAAATTAGTCAAGTTCTTCTTCATAAAACTAAGCCTGTTGCTAAATCTAATACTGTCTCTATACTTACCTGCTGCACTTGGGAAAATGCCTATTTTAGATACTAACCCCACCCACTTTTTACTTAACCTGTAGAGGGAAACCCAAAAAATCCTTGTATTTACCAATCACAAGTTCTGTGGAAAAAAGTCCTTGTTAGATTTATTACAGTGCCACCTTGCTATTTAACCCAGGGGGAAACTGTTGCAATAACACTTCATAGAATAACCTGCCATATTTCTACATGTAACTTAATTTTGCCCTGGACCACATATATAGTTCTTGCTACCTTTTTACTTTCCTACAGTACTTACTTGAATAAGAAAGAGTTGGTTTGTCCAGAACTCAGTCTTGTCTTAAAAATGTCTTAAAAACATTACATGTAAGTCTCTGATAAGCTGTAGACACCATGGAGATTGACACAAGCTGCCTTATCTTGGTATTCAATGTGTGTTTTTGTTCTTGTCCAGAATCGAGGAGTTTGCCAAAGAGGAGACTGACCTCACTCTTTCTACACCTCTTGAGTTTAAGACGCCGCTTGCTGACCTTTCAGATGTCAAAACCATGATGGACTCCATCAATATAGTTCCAGGTCTGATTTCCAAACAGCTTCCGCAGTTTATCACATATTACATATATTACATACCAACCAATAGGCTGTGTAATTACTGTTATTATGTGTCAGTTCATAAAGGGAAATTTCTCGTCCTTACTCTTTCAACTGACCAAGAAATTTTGGCTCTTGAATTAATCAATCAAGTGCTCTTTCCCTCTCAAGCATAATGAGAATAGATGAGTCATGTCCTTGAAGTCATTGTGCAGTCGGACTCTATAGACTCTATATGTCATGTAATTGCGATGTAAACAAGCCCATGGCGTAATGGTTGCCTAGAAACCAATAACTAGCAATTTTCTGCCTTTGCGTGTTTAATTATAGGGTAATCTCCAGTTTGCCAGCAATCAGTTGCTGTTGTCAGTAAGAGAATGTGCATACATCACTGTTGCTACCCATTTGCTTGGCAAGAAAATCTCATTTTGATGACTATATCCATGATTAATTTTCATATTTAAATCAAATTAGTCTACTGTCCTATTTAATGTGCCTATTTCCCAGGATATTTTTTAAGGTGGATGTAATTTGTAGATGCTTTCATAAGACACTTTTAGGGGTGAGAAACAAAGTAAAAGATTGAAATGGAGGTGTTTAGCCCCCCTACTAGAACAAGCTGTCAAAACTTATTGCTTTTTTTGAAAAATTGCCACTGTAT
This sequence comes from Holocentrus rufus, assembly GCA_900302615.1. Taxonomy (NCBI): domain Eukaryota; kingdom Metazoa; phylum Chordata; class Actinopteri; order Holocentriformes; family Holocentridae; genus Holocentrus; species Holocentrus rufus. The sequence goes on along the minus strand of OMLF01017125.1, from coordinate 24,847 downwards.
TATTATTGCAGTGCAGCTTGTTACATCATTGTAATAGGATTGGGATTAGAATGTTTTCCCAAATGTGATTCCAGCCCCGTCCGCCCCAGTCATCAACCCCCAGATGCCCAATTCTGCCACACAGACATCGCTGCGTGTGTGCTGGAGTTTGTTTTCAGATGACACGGTAGAGTACTACGAACTTTACTACAGACCGGTGCTGGAGGACACACCAGCAGACAGCACCTGTGGACCAGACGGTACGGGACAGAAATATTGCCAATTCACTTTACATGCTGAACGTGTTGAGATCATATCTATTGATGCAGGTTTCTCTGATTGAAGGATCCTTGTACCAGTTTTTGCTCTGTATTCTGGTCCACGCAGCCAAAAATTGTGTATGAAAACTGTTATTGCTGTTCCCTTTTCAGTAACCAAGGTAGAAGTGAAGGAGACCCACTGCACGGTGACAGATCTGCTGCCCAACGCTCAGTACGAGCTTTGGGTGACAGCTACGAACACCACAGGCATCAGTCCAGCTAGCGAGAAGGCCCTGTACATGACAGGTAATAAATGCCCTCGTCCTGCCACGACATGAGCCATTTAAGCCCTGACAGTGGAATTAATTGCTCTAATATCCTGGCAAGACTCGAGGTTGTCCAGCCAAATTGATTTTTGTAAAGTTTCAGATTTGACTCTCAACTTTGAGGTCATTCCAGACTCACAAAGCTGAAATTACATGTATGAGGCCTCTGATTTCCTCTCTCTGTTTCTCTCCAGTGCCCTCACCACCAGTGATCAAACAGAGGGAGTGCACTAGCTGTCCAGAGGCTGCCCTGATTCGCTGGGAGTCAGGAAACACCAACCCCGTGGACTCCTACACTGTGGAGCTCAGTGAGATGGGTACAGATGGCAGCCAGAGCAATATCACTGAGTAAGGGCTGTCTTGTGCCTGAACTCACAGAACTAACATGGCATATTCTGCATGAAAACAAGCCAAGATCAAGGTGCTGAAGAGAGCAGAACCTCAAGAAAAAGAAAAATGAAACCTGCACACTGCACAAAATCAGTTTAAAAATCATTTGGCTTTTCTTTGACTTCACATTTGCATGATAACAAAAAACAAAACAATATAAAAAAAAGGCAGGGTAAAAATAGAACCCTTAATCAGCAACAGTTCATTGGATCTCCAAAGCTTTATACTAGATGCAGCACCCCATGATATTTGTCTTCACTGTGCCGCCCTTCAGTCAGGCTTTTGCTTCAATACATCCATAAACAAAGTCTCTGTTAGTGCTTGCCTGGGATTTTTGAGGTCCCATGGTTGTAGAGCTGCTGATTCAAGACACAGTCTGTCCTAGAAAATCTATTCTTAGCTTCGCCTCCTGCAGCACTGTTAGCCTCAGCTAGAATGCTGTCCCAGCATTTGGGGTCATTTTCATTTTTCATCTGGTCACTTCAGAGAGTGAACTGAAAGTAAGCCAAACCATTTATTGAAATGGTCTATTTATTTCCATGTAATTAAAACAGAGACTCAATCAAACTGTCTGTATGAGTGTTATGGGCACAAACAGATGGCCGCTCTCTTTGTTTACATCATTCTCTCCTTTTAGCTCATCCCACAAAGTGCAGCCTGCACCTACTGTATATTTCAGATCTTTGATAGAGAAAATGTTGATGTGGAGGCTTTTCAATGCCGATATGAAAAATAATAAAGTCAGTCCAAGTGTTGCCATCCTTATCCAACTAATACATTTAAGATTCATGTCTCATTGGCTAAATCACCCAGGTCCATAGTAGCTGTTCCCACCTGTCAGTGTCTGATCCAGCTGCAGAGAGGAAGGCGCTACCTCATCTCAGTCAGAGCGGTGAACATTGGTGGACCTAGTAACAGGAGTGAGGCCTTCACTGTCTCCACAACAGGTGAGATTCACAGTCTGCAGCAAGATCACAGGGGTTCAGCCAACAAGTCTCCCAGGTGTTAATGAAATCTGAATCCATCCTGCCTGACAGTGTCCTCCCCTTCATTTAGAGTTTCAGACGCTGCCTTCAAGTACCCTCTTTAAAGAGTCTTTAGCAAGGACCAACAGGTCTGCACACTTTTTCATCATTTCCTTGCTTATTTCCAGGAGGAATTTAGGACCCCCAACCTCAGGATCCACCTGATCATTAATTACATTACCGCTCGGGATGAGTCAAATTATTTATTTGTTTCTGATGGCTAAAGTTAATACAAAACAAAGATCAATGTTAACAGTTCAGTGCTCGTGGCACATTCATGTGATAACTCTGTGTTCGTATGTGTATCTGTGCAGGTACATTCTTCCATCTGCTGGAGGATACTGCCCATCCCTGCCTGTCAATCTCTGAAGATGGCTTCACCATGTTCTATGGCTTTGAGGAGCTGCCACTAAGTGCAATGGCCTTTGACGATAACACGTTTGCCAGGTGAAGTATTGTCTGTCTGAAGATCAACATGCACACACAGAATTTTCTTCAGGTCTTTGAAATCCCCTTGAATATATGAATTACTGTGTGTAGATGTGTTGCTGTTCTCGGGGATCTGATTCCAGTGCGAGGCAGACACTACTGGGAGGTCGAGGTGGATGATGTGACAGAGTTCAGGATCGGAGTTGCATACGAGGACACCCAGAGGAACTCTTACCTGGGGGCAAACAACTCCTCATGGTGTATGAGACACATCCTCACTCCATCCAGGTGCCAGCTCAATTTCATGGAGCATGTAACTGTTTCCTACAGTTCTGGTCTGCTGCTCTATTTGTAGAAAGGATACACTTCCTCTCATTTATCATATTGTTACCATAAATAGAAGAATGACTATTAGTTTCACAGGACTCCACAAAGTAAATACCATGCAAGTTTTCAGCTTATCTGATACTGGAATTAATGTGCTGATCCTCTCAGAGAGACTACCACACACTTCACTGGAAAGTGGGCCAAGACGGTATTTTTAGTCACCAAAAATCTTCCTTTCCTAAGCAAAAATTGTTGTGCCTCTGCTTAGTGCGTAACTAAGCCTATTGGAGGTAGACTTTATTCATAGAAAAGACAGAGTGGAATATCTTTAACTTTATAGCTGTTGCTATAGCAACTCTTCTTGGAACAAAGCAGCAGGACAGTTGAATTGTCACATTTAGCGGATCATTCACCAAGGCATTTCACACATGCCACGGATGTGCTTTACATTCAGGATGTCTTAATGCCAGCCTACTGTGCAGCTCTGCCTACGCACAACTTGACAATACACACTTCATCTCCCTTAATCCGCACCCATAAGAATTCCTGTTGTGGCCCACAATTCAGCATCTATATTACAAATGGCTTAGAGGGATTTGCATTATTCTGATAGCATGGAGACATGTTTCAGTAAAGTTATCTTATCACAACTCCCATTAGATTCCAGCCCACTTCTAAGTAGAAGAATACCTCCAACTTCTTGAATAAGATATGCAGCATCATGACACTGCCATTCTCTCTCCTCAGACACAAGTTCGAGTTTCTGCACAACGGCTGGAGCCCTGACCTGAGGATCACGGTGAACCCTGTGCGGATAGGAGTGGCACTTGACTATGACAGGGGGAGTCTGTCCTTTTTTAATGTGGACCTGGAACAACACCTCCACACTTTTTACTGTCAGTTCCAGAATTATGTGCACCCCTGCTTCGCCCTGGACAACCCTGGAGCTCTCACTGTGCACAACGGCATAGAGGCTCCTGAGTACGCATTTATTTAACATCAGTAACCATGCCTGCTCTTTATTCTACATAGAATTTAACCTATAATTAGTATTAAGTGGAATATAGCATTTTTAATTTTTTAAACAAGTGGATACCAACAGAAGAAGGAAAGTATTTACTCCTGGATAATGTGCATGTCTGCCTTTAAGAAAAAAAGTCTTATAAAAACTTTCAAACAAAGCACAAATTCCCTGACTTGTTTCAGCAATATGTACCAGACCAAAGCACAAAGGTTTTTCAAAATTTTTTATTACAGTATTCCATGGGAACAGGTATACATCATTTTCCAAGATAAGAAAAAGTTCCACTGAATTTTACAATATGTATATATTTATATCAGCAACTGGTGCAGAGCAAGTGATGAAACCCCCCCTCCCCCAAACTTAGGCTCATTTATGCACAAAATATGCTTCAAATAACTGAAATAAAAAGGGTCCTTAATAAAAACGTGTCATTTATAATTGCTATACAATTGCGTTTGTGTCTTAAGGAAAAATCCACCCTAAAACACTTTAACACTTAAAAAAACACAGCTATTGCCGATGTACCTTGCATTTCTGGACCTATTCTGTTGCTTGGCGGTGTTTTTTTTCCTCTTCTTTGATAACACAATTTTTTGAGATGTCTAAAATATCAATGGTAAATGTCAGGTATTGGTGTCAGTCCCTCAAAATCAAAGAGCAAGGTCTCCTCTCGAGAATCATCATTTTGCACTGACATTCAATCACCCAGGGAGAAATCCATTGTTGAAGAGGGAGAGATTTTCAAATTCTCTGAGAGAAGCCTCAAAAGACACGCTGTGGTTTGATCACGGGATGTGGCCACAATGATAGACACACCGCGTTGTTGACAAATCAGCTGGCTAGCTAGTTCATATATACCCAGACTTGACTACATTTGACTGAGAAATCATGCCTCTTCATTGGAGAATGTCAAAATGAATTATGGGAAAGAGGAAAATCAAGTAGAAGTAGGCGAGTTGGGTTTGGGGGAAGTGGGCTCACCAAAAAGGTTAATTATAAGATCACAAAATAATTCCTGGAATGCACTGAACATGACAGACTGATATCTAACAGTGTAAGAGTATCTGAGGGTGGGTTTTTTTTTCCTTTGAGGGGTTTTGAATTTTGAGAGCTGTGTTGATGTACACAGAAGAGCTAGGCGTTGGGCTGTGGGTATTCTGGACAGAGGGAGGGGGTGGGGTTGAGGTTATGAGTTAGCTATCTTACTGCTGCGTGTCCTCTCCTCCTCTTCATCGGAGGAATCTCCTCCATAGGGCACTAGCCCTGACGCATCCTCAACCACTTTAGACTTCTTCTCACACACCTCCTCTTGAACACCTGTGAGGGCACAATAAAAAACAGAGACAGGAAAGCAGAAAGAAAGAGGGAGACATCGAGAGAGAGGTGGGAGACAGACAGAGAGAGACAGAGAGAGAGAGTGGGATAGACAAAGCGAGAAAGAGCAAAACAAAAAAGAAACCCATTGAGGAGCCCCATGTTAGCGGTGGTTTTGAGTTCGTTTGATCCACAGCCGGGGGGGTGGGGGGAGATATCAAATGAAACGGCAGCAGAGCACACATCCATAACAGGCAGGTCCGGGGACACATGTTGAGAGAGAAAACAAGGGAAAGACAAAGAACATATACAAGAGGAGCATGTTAGTGGTTTCTATCAGCTGAGGGATTCACACAGGTCTCCACTGTTCTCCCATTCCTCCACGGGGGAGAAGCCATTTCATACTACAGGCAAGTCCACAGATAAAATGTCTGACTGCGAGAGGAGCGAGGAGCGAGAGGTGCATACCCCTTGGTGCGGCGTTGCTGGGCGGGCTGGCTGGAGCTTCTGTCATTGTCTCTCTCGGTCTTTTGCGTGCAACGGGGGCCGGGGCCAGGATGGGGGGTGGCGGCGGAGGCATCAGGATCCTAAGGAAAAGAACAGCATTAAGTAGCATCTGCAGCACACAAAAGTGACGACATTCAACAATTAAGGGAAAGAATGTCGATCCACAAACCTTTCTACTCCTTTTTCCTCTGCAACACCGGAGGCAGGAAGTGGAGTCTCCTGATTGGCAGGCTTGTCCGTGGAGCTGCTGGTAGGCTAAATAAGAAAACACGGGCCTTTAGGTCTACTCAAAACTTACCAAACTCTACAGTGAGAGATCTGATGCATTCATTAAGAAAGATGATGGATAATTACAGCTACATGACCTGGACCCCAATGTCTTATTATATACTGGTTGTGACCAAAATCTCATCAGTTGCTTCACTCTAGAGTTACTGTATTGGAGTTACTCTCCGATATATTATTATCGGACCAGCGGACACCATGATTGCAGTGTACTGGAGAGCTGCGTGACCAGGCAAGCAGAACGGAAGCAGCTCCATAGCGAAGCCGCTGAAGATGCTGTGGTCAGAATCCATTGGTATTAAAAATGTCCTGATCAACTTTATTTATCTGCGATCCAATCTGAGTCATTAAAGAGTAGCTAAATCCAAGACCACTTTCGTGGGGTTTGCTGCCATCTAATGGTTAACAGAGTGCTATTGTTATAGCCAGCTGCTATTGGCTGATCTTTTGTGCCAGGTGACGTCACCTCCGACAGCATGCAACAGGTGGTGACATCACACGGCACCAAAGATCACGTTATACTAGTTACTATGTTACTGTGTAAGTATTCACTGACAGAGTGAATCTTTTTGTTTTGTTTTACAGCTGTAGACTACAAACATCACTCTAATATATAAAAAACAAAAAAAAATTTAAGCCAATGAGGAAAGCTGGAAGCGCATGGCTGCATTGCATTTCTTTTACCTTTAACTAAAATATGTTTTATGTCTGTTACTGTCACAATACATATAAAAAAAATGTACAATATATATTTTGATGCAAGTATAAAATGCAATACCTTTAATTTAATACCTCTTATAATACCTCTTTAATACCTTCATTATGCAAACCTTTAAAGCAGGTCTGTTGCAACAAACCCTCAAAGTAACTACACTGATAACACTACACACAGCTGCTGGGCAACTTTGTCTGCAATTTAAAATAATTCCATATTGCAGACATGATGGTACGATTTGCCTTCTTCCTTAATTTGTTTCCATATCATGTACATCACTGGTATAACTGCTGGTGGATAAAACTCATTTACAGAAGAACAGATACATTCTTTATGACAATTGGTGTAAATGGAGCAGGTGAGGAAATTAAATAAATGGATTGAGATTTGATCAGGTGTCATGTGGCTGATGCTGATTAATCATAATACTTTGAGTAAATGTACATCTTGTATGTCTTGGCTTGGGGTGTCCTTAATCAACATTAATTTTGATGCCAAAATAAATTCCAGGTCCAAAACACCCAAAATTATCTTTTAATGGCCAGGACAGTACTTATGTAACTCAGCTAACCTCTTTTTCTTCAGCCCCCTCCTGGAAATGACGTTTGGGACTTCCTGACTCAGGAGGGCAGGTTGAGGATCCTTCAGGCTCCACTGTGTCACTGCTCCCAGGATCCTTTGGCAGAACAAACACACACATACACACTTATGTTGTGACAGGATTTGTCACAGATAAAAAAACAACTGCACTGACAGATCTACAGGGTTCCCACTCTGTCAGTTTTCACAAATGTAAAAGTTTTACACAACTAAAATGTGAATTTCCACAACTTTTATAGTTTTTCCCCCTTGATCAAAATTTTAAACAATTCAGATTCAGAAGTTCTATTTAAAATATTTAAAATGTATTTTTCTGTCTTATTCTGCAGCGGAAGTGAATATAAATGTGAAATCAATGAAAGAATGAATGCAATGATTTAAAATGAAAAAAAGATTTTTTGTTTTTTTGAACTGAGACTGACAAAGTTCCATAATATTCAATGACTTGTCCCAAGAGTTTATGAAATTCCCTTACTTCCCTTCCCCTCTGTCCTGACAACATTAAAATGATTATTTCATCAACAATAAGCTCAAGACCTTGTTGACGTTAACTTTTATGAGGCATGCTAATGTGATGTGTGGGTGCGTGCACGTCTTTAGTGTGAAAGACAAATACCTGGACGAGATAGGGATGCGGTTTCCTAGGACACACAGGATACTGAACCATTGCCTGAGAAGATTGAGGGGTTGTCGACAGGTTAGAATGACTTGGGGGACCATTTGCATTACTCCAATAACCACCGGCTCCTGGGTACGCTGAATAGCCGCCAGCATACCCATTTGCTGGGTAGTTATACCAGGACCCCTGGCTAGAGTAATTGCTATTAGGTGGATATCCATGTGCTGCGTATGCTGAAATGAAAGTATAGAACACGGAGTTAATAGCGCATATCGCATGGATCGATAACACAGGGTTTTTGAAAACTCTGACCTACTACTCCAACCTATTGTTGAGCCACTTAAGACGTCAGGAGAGGGTTAATTCCCACAAGAACAATGTATTAAAGTAGTATCTGATATTAGGTCAGCCTGTGGGAAATTATGTGTTTAGTTACAAAGCACAAAGGAATACTCACGTTGGGTGGAGCCAGTAGCTGTGTAGATTGACACCATACGGGCGTGTTCAGCTCTCACCTGGAAACCATGGGATAAACAGAACTATGTCAGCACTGAAAGAATATTTCATAAAGTCTGGGGTGATTTTGAATTTGTTTATTTATCAGCTGAGTTGTAAGAAGCACTGTGGGTAGTTGCAGAGCACTTGAATCCTGTCTCTGGAGATCAGGTGGTTCACGCTACCACTTTACTTTAGGAGGTGGGTATCGGTGAAAACTATACGCTTTAATAGTTTCACCTTCTTATACCTCCCTGTGCTGTCATACACTTCAGAACAACTCCACTACTTTATTTGTTGTGAGAAAATTAAGAACGTACGGTTTCCAGCAGACTCTCAGTGAGTTTCTTTGCTGCCTCCAATCCAGCTGCGTTCGGATGGCTAAAACACACAAAAGGGACCGTGGTTAAATAGTATGAAACAGACTCAGGCAAGAATAGCAGAGCACAAGAAAATAAAAAAGATTTTAGCCTATTTATGCAAGCACATGCAATGACAATTTTGAAATAAAAATTCCAACTGCAACATAAAAACGGGAGGGCGCTGGTGTGCCTACAAATAATTCTATTGGTGCAGCCTGGTCAAAATAACTCCATTACTTAAACAATCATCATGTTTTGTTCAAATGAAAATCTAACATGAAATTATTAACCACAAAAAAAAAATCCTGCTCTATCCAGCCAATCCCTTTAACGAATAAAACTTATATTTCTATGCTTTCAACTGAGTACAGACGTTATTGTGTGCTAGAGATGTGTGTAACTGCCCTATGCTCAAATATGCAACAAAAATGAGAGCAGTGTCCCTCAAAGACAGCGTTTCACCATAATGGCCAGTTTGATTTGGCTCCATAGTCTGTATTTTCTATCATGACGAAGTTGAGATTAAGTTGAATATAAATTATAAGTTGGTTTGTCATTCTATGTAAATAAGTGTTAATGTGCATTTCCCTTTTACAAATTAAGATGAATAAACATTTTACCAACATATTGGCATATTTTGTGTTGTGTAAATAATACACAGTACAAAAATATAACATTATTCATAAAATTGTTATAATTTTACAGCACTTTTCTTATTGAATGAATAAATAAAATAACAGTTTCTCACATTTTAGGGATATACCTAAATTTTTGTAGTTTCACAGGTTCGGAACATTAGTGCTAACAAAAAAAACCCAACAACAATAAATTAACTACAATAACTCAACATAGAGCCCTGATATGGCACTAATAATTAAAAAGTGAAAGAAAGTTATTTAACATTACCTGATGTAGACATAAAGAGGTTCAAATGACTCTCGTTTTGATGCTTGTTCAATGTAGCCAGAACCTTTTCCCCTGAGGAAGACTCTCGCCCCCGTTTCTGTCTGGATGTGACCCAGGTACGAACCCCCTGGACCCTCAACCTTTTCATTGACATTGAATGAGGGCAGCGCCTGGTCCAGACCCACAAAAATCTTTGTGTGCACAAAACTCTGGGGACATGAAAAATAAGGCTTGTGAGTTGCCATTCACTGACATCTAAAACAAGTTTGTGTCTCAGAGAAAAGCTTTATGAGCAGATGCAGTAACCTGAGGCTTTTTTCTGTAGACCAGGGTCATTCTCTCTGCTACTTAATCTAGGAGGTGGGTATCAGTGAAGGCTGTATGGTCTTGACTTGCCTCACCTTCTTTACCTCCATTAGTAGAGTCCTTCCTTATTACCAGTTTTCAGTAAAACAAATATGGGCTTCATCAATAATTACACACAGTAACCAGTTTACACTGAATGCTTAAAAATAATTTCACATGACAATATACAGAATCTTATTTCATTTGACTGAAAATGCCTTCAGTACCACATCAAGTGGTCTTATTTGTTCAGCTAAATCCAGCACTTGGGTTTACATGCCTTGGTTGTTTGCAGTAACCACTATGACAACTCAATCACTGAGTGCACAGGGTGCAGCTTATTTGTCTCCATCACATGTTTAACACGACTAAAGCAGGCATAAAGAAAGTGAGCCAAGTCAGCTGCCAGCTCACGTCACATGGAGACAAGAAGCACACCAGTGCTTGAACTTGGTGACCTTTTTAGTCCAAGAAAACCAAGCAGACCTCCTGATAAGAGGCAAATTCATCTTAAAAGTTCAAAGTAATTTCCTTGTAAGACTGAAATCAATGGTTTATGGCAACTTCGTTATAGCATTCAATGCTTTTTATGAGATGAGCTCTTGGAAAACCCTGCACAAGTTTAACCACTTGGTAACTGGTCAAGTTGAACATGATGTCATGTCGGTTTGCTTACCCCTGAATGTGGAGCTGCAGGCCGGTGTCCCTGGGTTGGTGTCGAGTTGGTGTTGGGCATCCGTGGCACTGGTGTTGGTATAATGGGCCGAGGAGGCTGCGGGTAGAGTGTGAGAGGGGGCATCACGGGGATCTGCTGTCCTCCTGATGCTGCCGACGCCCTCATCACATCTTCAGAGATGATCTCCTTTATCCTCATCACAGCCTCTGATGTTGCAAAAAGGTGCACAATGTTTGGATATTAACCATATTGTCTGCTTAATCAACCTCTGGCCCCAAAACTCTAACAGCAGTGAGGCTGGGAATTAAAACCCAACTCCAGTTTTGAAACTAACAGAACGGGTAACAGAATGAAACTTGCAGCATTAACAGGTTCTGGAAGTCTATACTTTCTATATTTCATCCGAGCATTTATCATAGGACTTCTAGTCAAATAAATAAATAGAAGTAATGCTAAGACTGCATTATCATGGTTTAAAGAATTACCTGATTATTTTATAGATGTTCATATCACCACTATAAATAACAATATTTCACCTTTAAAAATATGCACTTTTGTATCTTCAAGAAATTGACTACTCTTCACTTCACTTCACTGGATATATTTAGTCTCAACAATATTTAGTTTACCAACACCTATTACACTGATATGCTGCCTTGCTAGTAATTTTAATGAAATCTTCACAGTGCAAATTTGAAATGACTTGGTTAATTGGTTTTTTTTTGTTTGTTTTTTTTTTTTTATTGTAACTATACTGTTGTAAAAACATGTAAAAGCTTTTGTGAGGATCAACATCTGTTTACTTTTTAAAAATAAAACAAAACAAAAAGATGTCACTAGAACTTGCAAAGACCAAACAATTCCCAACCCTCAACAATAACAGAGACGATAAGAAGTTAAGTACTACTTACTGTTGACCTGCTCCTGGTTCTTTCCCTGGACATGCAAATACAAAGGCCTTTGTCTAAGGAAGGCAAAATCAGAATATGTCATGGACAACATAGAATTTATGCAACTCCTCCAAATTGTGTTGTATTTTTCTTATCAATACAATAATTAGTTATTTTTGCCAGGTAACTGGCAAACTTTAATACTTTAACTGTGCATACACAATTACGGATGAATATGTCTTAAGACTGGTTATCTCTAGAAGTGCAAAGACTTGTAACACTGCAGTTCATCTTCAGTTCATCCTGAGGTACCACTTTGATGACTGGTCAAAAATACAAGCAGAAAAGTACCGATTTTGCAAAAGTTTGACTGCAAAGTCACAGATATCTGAAGGGACTGCTTGTGGTAACTTGGCAGCAAAAAAGTAACTGAATACATACCCTCCTGCTTTTCCCTTTTCTGAATCAGTCATGTAGTGACCCTTTGTTGAGACTACTGCTCCACTGAATTGGCGGATCTAGAAAAGACAATAGATATAGATAAAAAGATACTTTATTGATCCAGAGGAAATTCTGGTATGATAAACATTTTCCCAACTGATTATTAGCGGGCAATTATTACCGGCATTTATATGCTCATCACAAATATCGGTATTGGCTTATATGTTGGCCAATATGCAATAACAATAATTATCTTATAATGACAATAACAATAATAATAATACAATTAATATAGAAAAATAAAAACTGAAAACTTAAAAACAATGCCATGATTAACCAGTAGACTCCACTGTTCACAATACTTCTATAGCAGTGGGTTGACAGAGCCACTTATCATGCCTGAGCAAATAGTGTTGTGAATTGTGTTAAGAATTTTATTATTCAACAGTAAAATATCAAACCTCTAGTACATCTTTATTGCAACTATTTGATCTGAGGAGTCCTTGATACAAATGTTTAAGTGTATAGAAAAAGCCAATAATAAATTAAAGTTTTGTTTTTTAATTAGCAAATATGAATATCAACCCTAAAAATGAATTTACCTCTTCCTGTGTTTTGCCTTTGGTGAGCAGATCCCTGCAATTTATTGGTACATCATTTATGTCCACCTCTGTGACCACTGTCTCTTCTGTAGTTGTTGGCACCGGCACACTTGGAGGAGTCTGAAGATGCCAAAATACAAGAAATATTGTAAGCATATTTAATGACTCCATACATATGAATAAAAACAACTTATTTACTAATGGTTATAAAAGTTGAGCACCTTAGCAAGTAATGGTGGGGGAGTCAACAGCTTTCCCTTTGCCATTAGCATCGCATTTATTTTGGCTGCCATGGCAGCAGCCATTTCAACTCCTCCCTGAGGTGCTGGCTTTTCTGCCTCAGGTATTAGGGACTCAGCTGCCGAGTTGAGGGGCTGATTTATTGAAACTTTGTTGTTTGAGCCAACTCCTGATAAAGAGACGGGATGAGCTGCATTTTCAACACTGCTCTGCTGCTTAGGCTGGGCGGGCTGATCCCATCGGCTGGTTAAGCACCTGAGAATACAAATAATGAATAAAACACAATTACAATGAAACATGAACATTTATTAAAGCTAACGTTAGTTATGCAAGTCTACGGTCAAAAATTAAAGAAAAATAGCCGTGACAGACGAATATATCATGACATGTTTTAAGCCGGGCTATCAAGTAAGTTAGTGGATGGTTGTGTATTGTATGACTAGTAAACTACGACATATATGGTACAAAGATAAATGTTTATTAAAACTATGAAGTATCGGGGATCAATAGTATTAAATTATTTCCTAAATAAACTGGGGTTAAGGTTTAGTGACTCCAAGCTAACAATAGCCACCATTAGCTGACGTTAGCTGATACCATGGCATGAGCTAAGGCTGCGCCAAGTAAGCAAGTTACTATATTATATTATCTTAATATTCCAATTAGTTAAATACCTATTAAATACATTGTGGAATATAACGCTTTAGTACTGTGATATGGTAACGTTACACTGACGACGGCATAACGCTATTCTTCTTGATGCAAAAGCGCGCAAACGATAGCTGCCTCGGCAGCTAACATTTATTAGCAGGCCACTGCCACGACCATGTAGCTTGTTATGCTAGCTGATGAAGCTATGCCTGTCGGTACTTCATGCTGTTACAGATTAGCTTCGGTGTTTTATCTCGGTGGCTCAAGTTACTGTAGTGAGTTAAAACTAACTGAACTCAAATGAACGGAAACTTACGGCGTTTGTCCAGTCATTCCCGAAGACATAGCACCACTCTACTAAATGTGTAGTAAAATAAAAACTGTATCTAAAATAACTGACGGTGGACAGCGTTAGCCATCTACACTTTACAACGCCGTCGATTTCTTCTGACGATTTGTCGCAAAGTCTGACTAGGCGGAAGTTGAGCGCTTGTTAACGTACAGTTACATAAGTTACTATGGTTACGTAACGAACTAGACACACGTAAGTACTTTCGAAATATGGATGACAGATACCGGGGCCTCGATCGAAACAGTATTAAACATTCACCTTATTCGGGCTCTCTTTTGATTCAGTTCGATATATTTTACTCGTAATAAATGATTTTTTTTACCAGCCACAATTAATTCACAACTAGTTTCAATGATGAAATAAAACATAAAACGGCTTCCCATAAAGGTAATGATAAAGAAAACTTGACAGACACAATATAGGCAACATGCTTCCGGTGCATACATTTTTGCAGCAAATCATTAATGAGTGATAACAGGTGGAGAGAAAGGGAAAGACAGGAAAATTTGAGTCACAGCAGGAAATAGATTGCAAACTTTTTTATTGACATTATTTTATTTTCCATTGAATAGTTTCTAATTTTTTATTTTTTATTTTTTTCCGTGCCTTCAGACCAAGAAGTGAATCAGAAGGAACAAACAAATCCCCTGATTGAGTGTACAATTCTGTCATAAGAGAGAAACAAAGATATCATGGTCAATACATCTTATTAACCATCATTTGCTTAGTTGTTATGGCATCTATATACTGTTTAAATAGGAAATATTCTTAATAAGCAACATTCTTTAACGTATATTAGTATCCTAATCTGAAACCAACCTTGGATAGAAGTTGTTCCCTGGGTCTGTGCATAAGGATGTTGGACAAGTGGCCAAAATAGAAGGATGTTTGATCAAAATCAAAGCAAGCTGGCCTCTAGGAGACTGGTTAAAGACAGTGATAGACAATTCTGTAATCCACATCCTTCTAAACCATTTAGTTCTCTGTATACATGCCTAAAATGCCTCTTTGTTACCATCCAATTCACAGGTATTCAGATAGCTATAATGGTTGATCTCATTTGCTGCAAATCCAGTGTAAAATTCATTGTCTATAAAAATATTGAGATTTACTTGAACATAACCTTTTGACTATGTTATAATAAAAACTCCAGATGTCCGTTGCAGTTGCACAGTGGGATGTACTGTATAAATATTGTATAAAATAAGGCAGTCTTTTCAGTAGGATAAACCAGATACAAAAATTTCTGGGAGAAAAAAATCTTTCAAGTCCAAAATGTTTTCACATATTTCTGCTGTTGTCAAATGTCAAGCGGTTTACAGCATTAAACCAAGAGTAAGGGATTGTTGCAACAATGAACACACCCAGACACACACATACACACGCACACACACACGCGCCCACACACACACTCCTGATGATCAACAATAACACAGCTTATTCTCCAATGCAACATCCCATCCCTGGACAAATCACTGAGACGTAGACATTTCTAATATTGTTTACAGTGCAATACAAAGGTGTTCATTCAAACTGGTACTGTACTTTTAATAAGAAAATAAAAATGTTTATAATGGTAATGCTTCATATGAATAATAATTGTGGACAAGACTTTGAGAGTTATAGTAGTATTTGTCTAAATCAGCTTTGGCTTTTCTCTCTTTTTTAATTTATTTTGTTCTTATTTATCAACTAATTCATGTATGTATTTTTAATATAGAAAATATGGAACATCTAAGAAAAATTAGTATACCAAATCATCTGTAATTAGTTACCTATGATCATGATGTTGAGGTTTTTGTCTCTCACCAGTGGCCTAAGTAAAGTTCCACTCCCTGACCCCAAAGAAAGCATCCCAACCCACTTGTCTCTTATGACAGCTTCTTGTCACTGTACATCTTCCTTGCCTGGATTAGTGGATGTGTTTCTGAAGGACACACAAAAATATAGCCAAAAAAAAAAAAAAAAAAAAAAAAAAAAAAAGCAGTGGAGTGTTGTTCTATGGTGTGGCCTCCAGGGGCACAAGAGAGTAGTCATGCCTTGCTGCGAGCAGAGGGGCGGAGGTCCAAGGTGATTTTATGGTCTGACGTGGACTGGACACCTTCATCTCCAGACCACTTCTCCATCCTATCCTCAAGTTTCTTGGAAACCTGAGCACTGCAACACCCGCTCAGTGTTAATCGCTCCATCAGTGAACAAAGCAGTTTTTACTCAGACAGCAACAATCTGCCTCATGGACAGAAAGGGAGAACCCATGTGGTAAAAAGGGGACGGATGCTTTGCCGGGAGCCCTGTGAGGACCCTCTCTCATTCATGTCACTTGACCAGCTACACCGCCAATGCCTAAGAGGCACTAGAAGTTTATAAGGATGCTGTGCGTCCATGCAGCCATCCGTCTCTCTGTGTGTCACAGTTCCCATTTGACAGGGTTAGAAGCCAGCGGCGTTTGCGCAGCTGCCTGTCAGGAAGTCCTTCTGTGAATCTGTATGGACGGACATGTGGACGCTCGGCGTGCTACAGAAGCAGGAGAGTGAAGGCGAGTAGGCCCTGGGTGGCTGGGCTGGCAGGGAGAGAGACGCCCCAGCAGGAGAGAGGAGAGGAGGGCCACCCTGGACCACAGAGTCCCAGGGCTGAGGGCTGAAGCCACATATGGTGCACCTACTCCGGAGGCGGTCGCAGACTGTGCAGCTTCTTCTCATCCAGGCCTTTCCAGTACTTAAAGTTGTTGTCCAAATGCTGCATAAGATTGGGCAGATCTGCAAAAGCTGGAAGCAAAACAGAGAGTGGGAAGAGGCAGTGTTATATTGGGCAACTGATGTGGTAAACTTTATTTTTAAAGGAGCAGTTCACCCAAAATACAAAAGATATGTTCCCATTAATGCAATCTATCCATTCAGACAGTTTCTGTGCGATTTGGTGAAGTTTGAGTATGAATTAGAGGTGGATAGATATAGTTAGCTGGTGTTCTTCAGCAGGAAATAGTTCCTAATGAAACTCTTTGCCCCTGAGGCCTGTGGATTATGCCAGGTATCTATGTCATTATTTTTGGAAATAACTGTTGCTGTTGTTTTTCACTTGTAATTTTTTGACAGTTTGAGCGCCGCAAACAAATACCCATGGTCTGCACTAGGGGAAGTGGGAAAATAGCCTTTATTTGTGTTTTGGGTGTCAATATTGCTTTAACAACAATGTTTGCATCATAAATTATAGATGGGGCATCCAAACTTACCATCCCATGCATCAAACATGTCTGTGATGAAGTAGTCTATGAAGGAAATCTGGGACTTGGGGATGCTACACGTGTTTCTGTCAAACACAGGCATGACCACCGGTAGACCCTGTCTCTTCTCCTCGTCCGTCTGCAACAGAGAAGGCAGCCCAGGCGATCATCACACACACAAAATACATGAAATACAATAAGCACAGTGCAGCTGCCGCCTGCTAGATCCATCTGCTGTGCATCTCAGCCACAGCATTATGTTGTTTTTGTCTAATTACCTGTGCAAAGTATTCCTCTGAGATGCGCCCAGCCCATTCTATACAGAGCTCCTGAGGCCTGCACGGATTGGAGATGTCTGCACACTTAATCAGCATCCGCTTGACAAGGATCCGGTTCTCAGGGGATGTCAGGATG
Source organism: Holocentrus rufus (assembly GCA_900302615.1). NCBI lineage: Eukaryota > Metazoa > Chordata > Actinopteri > Holocentriformes > Holocentridae > Holocentrus > Holocentrus rufus. The sequence continues at coordinate 7,453 of OMLF01017125.1, read as the reverse complement.
CTTTTGACAGATTCCTCATCATTGTTTCCCTGAAAACAGAAGCAGACCATTAGCAGAAAGAAAACTGAAGTTCGCCATACAGTAGAGTCGACAGCTCCCGAAGTCACGGAGCAGTTGAACAACTTTAAAAATAACTTACTGTGACTGTGAATATATCATGCGGGGAAAATCAAGTACAACATGGGAAGCAGATAAAGATTTCTTAGTTTTCATTAACTGTATCAAGGAGTGTGTGGAGCACACTGTGCAAGTATTCAGTATGAGTTCATTATGAGATTTTGCTATAGTAACAGATGCATGACAGCACAGAATGGTTTATATAGTCACAAGGTTTGTAGTCGACTGTATGCTGGGTGAATTAGAATTCCTCTGACAATTTGGTTAGGCAGACGAAGCACGGTATATCTAGTTTGCTGTGCCAAGATGGGCGAGGTCTGTGCTCTATTCTCAACCTTCAAGTCTCAAGACTGCACTGTAAGACCTGCAGGCAGAGTCAAAGGCCAACGTCCTTTCTCAAATCATCTGCGAGCTTTTCATTCACTGAACTTAACCTCCATTAAAATAGACCCCAAATAGTTAAATACACACCCCATCCAAGAGGAACAATTTCTGTAAGTGGTGGTTTTCTATATAAAAATGGAGGAAAAAGCAAACCAGTGCTTCTATCATTTATTCCTATCATTTCTGCCTTAAAAAGGCCAGACAACCTTTAAATGGCTGTGCTGAGCATTCCACACCAAGATGAGAAAGATGATACCAACTTGTAAAATTCTCTCCCCACAAAGATATCCCAGGCAATGACAGGCCACAGGCCCCCTAAAGCAGTATGATCTTATTTCAGCGCAATACACAACTGTTGCTGCTGAGTATGTTTGTGGGACGCTGTGTGGTCCAGTGAGATTACATTCATCGTGTGTGTGTATTCTCATGTCTGTCACTCGTCTGCTGCGACACGACATAAACATTTATGAAAATTATCGCTAACATTAGAACCGCCCATGTCTATATTAGGTTAACAGTAATCAGAAAATTCAATACCCAAATACATTTTAACATGATTTTTGATGTCAGTTTTCAAAAAAATCCATCTCACCCCGTTCTCTTCCAGAGCAGCCAGTGGCTTGTTGATGCTGTTGACAAATTTGTTGACATGTTCAAAGTGTTTGGTCATCTCAGTTGCTAGCACCATATCAATGATGGCCTGTCGTAGTGTTCGATACTCATTCCTAGACAGACAGAGAGAAAGAAAGAGAGCGAGAGAGAGAGATGGGCAGAAATCAGATGGGAAAGGGAGGGAATGGGAGAGAGAAGAGAAAAGAGAGGGAAAAGAAGAGAGTGAGATGACAGTGTGGTAAATAGCACGGAAACCCGTGTGAACACTTTTCCCCGTCTGACTGCAGTGACAGTGGCGATGAATGGATGCTTTGTTCACCTTCCCCCTCTGAGGGGACCAGCACATGTGAGCCATTCTGCTTTGGGACTCAAATCACATTACTACCCTGCCGCTGTCAATACACACACACACACACACACACACACACACACACACACACACACACAAAACTTTGGTTTCATCTGCACATGTGCGGCCTTTGCCTATCCCATATGACATCCTGGATGATGTCAGTGTCACAATCAATCTTTCAGGAATAATTTCAGGGATTAAAATGATAAGTGACATTTTCTCAAACTTGTAGTTTACAGAATAAGTTTTATGAACAAATATATTTGCGACTAAGTCTCAGTCTGTTGAACTGAAAGTACAATCAGTCAAAGTGCTCTTAAGTTATATAGTCAGCAGGTCCACTTCAATGAGCATTTACATTAAAGAAATATTTCAAACATTTCAACCCCACTGAAGTTCATTTCAGCATCAGGAGACACTAAAGACTGGACTTTTAGACCCACAGTGCAAATTTTTGTCAACAAAACACCTGAATTTGGGGAAATCTGATGGTCATTTTGTTGTGTTGATGTTCTTTTTTTATTGGAGCTGTAAAAAATGACACTAAGGATGTCAACAGTTTGGGAGACTGGTGACATGGAATCACCGGGGCTAAAAACTTCATCAATTATAATCAACTTTTCATTTTGAGGTGAAATACTCCTTTAACACCACTTTTCTGATAAACTGCTGTTCTCTCCAGATAAGTGGGTGACTAGAATACACCCTGACATTGTTTGCCAGCTGAACTTGAAGAAGCAGAGGATCTCTCTGTCTTACCTCTCCATGTTCTTGAAGATGTTGCACTTATCGTCTCTGGTGGTGATCTGGAAGGCCAGCGCTGCATGGTGGCTCTCCAGCACAGCTGTGTCATTGTAGAGAATGGCCAGCTCACTTCCTGCGTTGCAGAGGAAGCTGTTGGTGCGGCCTGGGTGGTCCACATCGTGCACAGTAGCAGCAATGAGGGCAGCCACTTCATCAATGGGATCCAGACTTTGCTGTTTAAGACAAACAATATGTAAAACAATGAAAATACAAAATGAGGGAGGTGGTTGCGGAAAATGTCAGCAAATGATGAATGACTTGTAGACTAGAAAATCAGTTTCACATATTGACTCAAACAATGCAGCTATTTCTGTACTACTACAATATCATTACAGTGACTAATGATATTGTGATAATATCATTGATAATGATAAAAACAAAGACTTGTAGTATTTGTCATGTTAGGTTTAATATATACTATGTCTTGTATTGCTTGTTGTGTAGTTTTTAGATCACATGTTAAGAGACTAAAGATTAAAATGAATGTCTGGAGTATTTACAGTAAATAAAGAAAAAAAAACATAACAAGAATATCAAAAAAACTGCATGTCTTTTATCAACACAAGCAAA
>OMLF01017111.1:6207-23876 GCA_900302615.1 Holocentrus rufus | reverse complement strand
AGATATGGACAACGTTCTAGTTTTCAAAGCACACAGTGTGTGTGTGTGTGTGTGTGTGTGTGTGTGTGTGTGTGTGTGTGTGTGTGTGTGTGTGCAGTCACCTCATGCAGAGGGAGCACTCCATGTCTCCACTGTCCAGCAGCTGAGGGGGAACCGTCCTGCCTCCACACACCACAGCTTTCTGAGAGCAGCTCGCCCCGTCTGAGCACAACACAACATGATCAATAAAAACAAAACATGTGCAATAAAAACAAAACATGTGCACTAACAAACAGAACCTGCTCGGTCTCCGGTCCTACCTGGTCTGAGCAGTTTGGCAGGAGGGCTGAAGCCCGGCTGGCCGTCCCCACTGTGTTTCCTCTTAAGGCCACTGGAGGGCGCCGGCAGCGCGGCCAGGACGCCGGCCAGGCTCTTGCTGCTGACCTCCGCCGGGTCACATTTACTGGGAGACAGAGCGGAGAGTCTGGAGGACGACTCGTCCACCGGGCTCTTAGTCACACTGAACTCTGAGTCCTGCACAGGAGAGATTACAGACGCCATCATCCAGATTATTCAAGATTATTAGCTCTGATCTGGGAACAGGATTTATTTTGCTGCAGTTTCTCATGTTAGCATAGCATCATTATTTTCAACAGAATAATAATTTGTAATATGTAGGTAATCATTTTCTAAATAGGAATTTGCTGAGATAAAATAGCGTTGTTAAAACTAGAGATTTTTATGTAAACAAACACCTGGATCTAATCTGGAGCTGCCAAACACAAGTTCCCTCGTGCAGCTTTAGTGTCTGCTGAAATATTCACACAATATGTCGCTTTTCACAAAAAGTTTCCATCACACACAGTGTGCAGCGTGTGTGTGTAGCACGTGTGTGTGTGTGTGTGTGTGGTGACCTGTGAGGAGCAGCCGGGTCTCTGTGTGAGGGAGCTGAGCAGGGCGGTGGGTTTGATGAGGCGGGTGGAGGCTCCGCCCTGCAGCGGGTGCAGTGGTGTGGGCAGATCTTCCCTCTCAAACACGGAGGAGAACAGCTCGCTCAGGACCTGCAGGACACACACACACACACACACACACACACACACACACACTCTGCTCACACACTGCTTCAAATCCAGCCAGGATTTTAACAAGGTGGGAAGCTAACTTTTGTTTTTTTGTCTGTGCATCAAAGTCTCCGGCACATTTTAAAGATTTTCCACCCCTTTTCACTATATGACCATCTTTCTGTGGGCTCCTCCACTCCTGCATGTTCAGGCAGAGAGATAAGAAGCTGTGTGAGCTGGAGGAAAGAGATGCTGCTGTTCCACGCCTAGGAAGGGAGGTTGCCACTGACAACACAGCTCCCATAGTAACATGGACCAACAATACTTACATCTGACCTGAATCACCCATAATGCATAAAAGACGTTTATGTATTTGAAATAAAAACATCACCTGGAGGTCAATTTCACTGGCTAGTGTAACAGTGACAGGCTGGTGCATTATTAAATGTACCAGACACTTCAGAAGGTGAGACCACGATGTAGTGTTAGCCAAGATCAAGATCACCGTCTATTTTTCTGTCAATTCAGATTTCAGCCACCTGACTTTTGAGAAAAAAAAACATCCTCGCAGATGAAAAATAAGTTTGTAAATAATCCTAACACACAAACAACACAATTCAAATTCTTTGTCAAAGTCATGTTTTACTGTCACATGTTGGCCCCTCGATCTAAAACGAAAAGTTTCATTTCAGTTACTTTAATCCAGTGAGAGTGCAGACAGAGTCTTCAGCAATGTGAGGAAGGTGAAAAATGTGACTACCTTATATGTCAAATTAGGTCAGTTTATTACACTGCAGCTTCCTGTCTGATGACGACGACGTCAAGTGTGCGTTATACAACTGGAACCTCATTATATCACATAAGCTAGGTCAGTGTGACAGAAGGAGCAGCAGTCAAAACAATCCTCCCACCCAAAACCAAGGTCAGTGCTGCTGGTGGAACAGCCAGGGGCAGAAGGCAGCAGGATGCATATCGCTGTAACGTCGCCCTTTTCAACAAAGACAACGGCGGTCCACAAATTTAACTAATTAGTCAAACAGACAGGAACAGTTTGCAGGGTCGAAATTAACAAAAATAAAGCACCAGCTGTCTTTGCCAGATAAAACGTAAGGGTCATCTGAAACTCTGGACTGGAACTTTTTAGGATGATAACATACAAGAGTCTGAGTTCAAATTCTTTTTTTGACCTTTGCCTGTTCTCAGACTTTGTCCCTGCTGGCCACCGTACACGTTCTCTGACCGTAAGCCAATCAAGTCAAAACAAAACAATGGCTGCGTATCAAACAGGCTTGTTAGGCTTCTTTTTCAGCATCTGATTCTCTTAGCTAGAATAATATTAGTGGAGACCTGATGTTATTCCCAAGATCCATTATATAACCGAGTTTTAAATTAAAGTCTAAATCTCTTCATTAAATGCTGGACGTTATCTGATTCTGCACATGGAACAGGTAGGGTGGCATATCTGCGTGAAAGACAGATGGTAGAAATGACTCTTGGCAGGTCGTGTTGTTTTGGATTAGCAGTCCTTGGCAGGTGAGTCTGCACTGGTTTTGTGTGTGAGAACAGACGTGAGGTGCAGATCCCACAGACTTTCTGCTCATAGTCACTCAGCAGCCGTCAGAGCCGCGCTTTTCATCCACATCGTGATCAAAAGTTTGACAGGAAACAAGTGAATGAAGAGTTCCCGTTCTGTCCGTTTGAATTCAGAGATTACATGGTGATGGCAGCACAGCGGCCCACGCCGCATGACTCTGGCCTTGTGTAACAGTCACTGGTGCGTGAGTAATGCCGGATCCTCCAGACTGAGGTCCTGCAGGACGGGGCATCTGGGACGGGACGGCCGTGCGTCATCAGCTAGCTAAAGACTGAGGAGGAAGAGGAGGGGGTTCCTGACCGGGGGGCTAGAATCAGAACTAATCCTGTGTGGTACGTCTGCAGAGAGACAAACACACGGCAAAAAGATATGCAAAGCCCACTGACATACACTCAACTGCTCCCTCTGACTGATAAATGACAAATCTCTGTGTAGTCGCAACAACTTTATACCTTCATGAGGCCTGTGAGCCTGTCCAAAACTCATGTGCTGCCTCACCATCTTCCAAAAATACACCCTGTTGAACTTTGTCCAATTTGATATTTGGGATAGAAAATTACCACTGAATGATGGCTGCTTACTTGTAAAAGTATCTTACACAGAAAAAAAACAAGGACCAAAAACAAAAATTTACTAGCATTTGTCTGTTTTTTTTAGACAACACAGCGTTTGGTCAACATGTACATTAAAAAAATGTTTCTCTAAGATCAATAGGGAGGGTTAATTTACTCTTAAGTGTTATAAAAGAGTCATTATGTCTAAATCAATTAAAGAGCATTAGTGGAATTACCCTTCATAACCTTGAGTTGAAATAAGAATCCATTAAATGATAAGTTTGAATATCGTTATCTGAAGACAGCGTGTTCAGGTGTTGGGTAAATTATAGCGACTGCACTTTCACTGGATTTCCATTTTAGTCATTTTTTCTTTGCTGTAACAGTCAGTTTGAGTCATATTAAGGGAGAATCTTTAAGTTGTTAACCTGCAAAAATGTCAGTGAGTTCATTTTTAAGGAGTTCCTGTTACCTTCTGAGCCTCCAGCTTGACTTTGGTCCAGTCGGGCCTGAGCGCCACACACAGGAAGTACTCCTGCAAGGCCTCGTCATTCCGGCCCGCTTTGCTCAGCGCCGTGGCTTTCAGGTAGTGAGCCTGAACACAGAGGAGAAACACCAGACTCACTGATGTGTATCAAGATATAACACAGAAAAACAGGCCCAGGAAAGAGAGGGGCAATACCAACTGACAAAAAGACCTCAAATGATGCTGTCTGGTTCATTATGCAATTTCTTGTATTTTTTTTATGATGGATATATCCCTCAGTCGATTTTTAATTGATCACATTTAAAGACCTTTATTCAGCTGGCACTCTAATATATTCACCTTGTTAAATAAAATAAATAAAATAATATATGCAACTTTTGAGACCGCAAAAAAAGTTTGTGTTTTTCTCAACTCTTGTCAACTTTTACCAGGGAGGAGATCCACTTACTGTTCAGAATTGAAATACTGCTGCTGTCCAGTTCAAAACATCTCCAGAATGTCAACTCTTCAAAAACTAAGAACAACAGTCTTGTTTTTACCTTAACGCATTTTGGCATTTTTCAGTTTGTCTAATTAGTTTTGAGGAACTTTAATAAATGCAGGCCTGTAGAACTTTGTGAACCCACAGAGGAACAGGCGGTACATGGTCCCTACTTGGTTTTAGACATAATATACATACAGTACATATTTTTTCTTCACCTTGGGCCAGAGTGGTTTGACCCTGCAGAGGCAGCTGGCGTCATGAGCGGCCTGGCTGAAGCTCCTCATCTCCATGTGCAGCTCGGCCCGCTGGCTCAGCAGGCGGCCTGAAGAGGGCGCTGTAGACCACAGGGGAGAGAGGGGAGAAACACACACAGCCTCCATCAGGTCAGTGGATATGGCTCTGGGGGGAACAGCAGGTTTTTCTAGGTCTCGCAGAAGTAGGCCAGCGATGTAACACACGTGGCATGAGACCTACTTCACATGTGAACGTGCTACATAACTGTTATATACAGAGAATAACTGCCACATTAGTCACATGATGGAACTAATGACCAACACTTTATGTATGCAATAGTCACTGCAAGCCAGGACTTGCATGAACGAGTCTTATCAAACAGTTTATCATGTGTGTTACACTGAACACAGAACTGTTTGTTATATAAAAAAGTAGATTGTGAATTCAGATCTTTTCCTCTCTAAATGTCACCACTGTATAACTTCAGCAGAGTGAAAAGTCAGCGGGGAATTTAATTACTTACTGTAGATTAAAAATTGGCTTTTATTTTTGTCCTTATCCATTTTGGAAGCAAACTCTTCCCATGTTATTAGTTTGGGGGGATTAAACCCATCTGACATCTCACTTGTTACAAAAGGTTTGTTCTGTAACAGGAATCCTGCAGCCAAACAGTCACATCCTTACACAAACAAGCCAACAGACGCTGCAGATCTGGGAGTGACCAAGGACAGTCTGGGCACAGAGACCCAGAGAGAACCGCTTCCCACAGGAATGCCGCATGAGTTATGAAAAGAAGCCCAACAACATAAATAACATTTCTGAGAACGATTAGAAAGCGTGGCACATTAGGATAACATCTAAATATACTGACAGCTTCCAGAAATTCAAATCGAACGAGGCACAGTTCGGTTTCAAAGAGGATGCAGTTTGCGAACTGTGTTTAAGAAGTATGTGCACTTAGCTTGGAGCCATTCACATGTTCAGGTATTATCACACTATTTTTCTTGGTACTGAGCTGCTATCTAACAAAAGACACATTGTGAGACTCATTATACAGTGTTCGTACAGCCTCACCAGACCAAAATTCAAGCCCTTTCAAGGTACTTAAACCAAAATTTCAAGACACAAAGCCTTTATCATCTATTCTAAATTGTCTTAAAAGCAACTGCAAAAAAACTTTACAGAATTCCTTCAAACCCCCAGCAATCAATGTATATTGTCACTTTGTTGATTTTTTACCAGCTGTTCATATGAACTTAGGTTTTAGTTTTGACCTGAATTACTTCATGCTTGCTAATTTCTAGAGCACGGGATCGTTTCAAATATTAAAAGATTTTTTTTAAATGAGTGATTGTGTAGATGAAACATCAGATTATGTTAATAATTAATTTCCAAACTTTCAAAACTTTGTAGTTTCTGATTATGGACAAGTAACTGAACTGTGTTGAGTATGAACATGTCAGCGTTCAGGCTCACAGGGTTACATCGGCTCCATGTGTCACCATGACCAGAGCGTCAGGTTGCATGCTGGCTTTTCTGGCATCGTTTTACAGCTAAAACCACGCTGTATCAGTACTGACGGCAAACTTTTGGTGTCAGGACAACAAAGCAGATGGTGGGGTTACTGTACAGTCAAAGAGTCACTAACAAAGCTCCTCCTTTTGTCAAAACGTGATGTAGGACACCACACCGCAGCAGGGAGGAAACTCTATCGCTGTGTGTGTTTCACAACAGGAACAGTAATCAAAGACGAGTGGGAAATGCTTGGACAGGCTGACTCTGGCTGTTAGATTGCTTTTCTATTAAAACCAAGTGTCTGATTTTTTTGCTCAAAGGTAAGAAAACTTAAACATATAACTACCTGCCTAGAGCCAGTTTTACCAAGATAAATTATTAAATTACATTTTCATAGAAATGTGGCCCAACCTGTCAATGCTTATTCGTAAAATCGCCTCCTGTGTGTAACTGTAGAAGTTACTCAGTTCATGATGAAGTTCAGATGAACTCAAAACGATCAGCAGCAGAAGAACAGAAACAAGTGGAGAGTTTTGTACGGTGCAACTTTGCAGAGCAGAGCGACAGCCAGCCAATCAGGAGCTTGTCTGACACCGAGCCATTGTTTTGTTTTGCTTTGATTTGATTGGCTCACGATAAGACAGAATGTACAGTGGCCAGCGGGAGTTCGGGAACAGGCAAGGACCAAAACGGTATTTGACCAGGAGTTTGACATGTAATCGTCTTAAGAAGTTCCCAGGCAGGTGAACAGGTGACCCTGATTTTATCCAACATGACGGAGGTCAGTGGCTGGGAGTTTTCAGCCCCATGAAACTTTCAGCAAATGAGTTCAGAAACCGTTTTTCAAAGTCTGAAACTCCCTTATCCTCCCACAGAAAGAACAGAAGGCAGAGAGCTGGTCTGGCCTGATCTGAGTCAGCTGAGACCAGACACCGACAGCAGAGCCACTGGACACTATTTATCCACACTGACTCAATATTATGCCGTCATCAAACACACAAAATATGGACCTGCTGCTGATTTATGACCAAGCAAAACCTGTCAGACCAAATGAGACTGTTTTAGAGAGAAGTGGGCAGCAACAACCAGGCTGTCCGAAACAAAATCAGAAAAAAGGGGCCGCTCCTGACGCTCTGGTACAGAACAACAATAAACTCACTGAGTGAGCAGCAGTCGACCAGAGAGATGAATCTGACTGAAATTTACAAAGTTCTTATGGGGCAAACCCATAGGAACAAACTAAGACAACCGAGTCCTGGTCCAGAAAGACTTGTGTGATGCTAAAAAGAATGCGAGCACAGAAACAGGAACTGAAGTACGGAAAAGCAGAATTATATGAACTTCAAACTGTGTGGTGGTATTGAGGCAAAAGAAGCAGAAAATCAGATGCTAGCATTATGCAAAGGAACTGAATAAGAGCCCAACACACCCACTCAGAGCCTCCAACAGGAAACCTGGATGTGCATGTAGGTCACTTTTTAGTGATTCATTTTCATTGACCACGACTAACTGGTTAACCTTGAGATTAAAACCTTGTCTTTGGTGTAACTTCACACTGAATCCTCCTTCATGGTTAGCAACAGGCAAGTTTGACCTTCAGGCAGATTCTCTGAAGTATTTAGGCATCATGTTAGCTCACTGTCCCCACCCTCTGGACTACAGAGCTTTTAGAGGAAAATCTCAGAAAACCTGGTGCAAACCACACAGAATCCCTCAACTTATTTTGCATCAAGTAAACACAGTTTCCAAACTTTGTGTTGTGCAGTAAACCTGAGTGAACAGACCGCTGGTTTGAGCATGTAGGCTCTGACAGTGCAGGTTTGATTCTGACTAAAACGTTCTCTCTTCCATGTCAACACGAGCCAAAGGAGCCTAAATACCATTAAAATAAGATAGAATAAATAAGAAAAATGACGGCGTGAATGAGTAAATATGGAAGCTTTCAGCCCCCCCCCCCTTCTTAACTTGAGTGGGGCAGCTAAATTAGGGATTCATCGATCAACACCGGAGCGTTTTTCCTACTCTTTGGAGTGGAGGCTCTCTAATCAGCCCCAAAGCGAACGGGCTGTGGGCGGATGAGAAGGCAGAACCAGGGATGATGCTGATGATTAATGACTATCTTGGGCAGCTTTCCCTTGAGACCACCACACAGCCCAGCCTCTCCCTCCCCAACACCTTACATAACCAGGTCAGCAGCATGACAGGAGTCCAACATGATGACAATCAAACTATGAGTTATTAGGCATGTGATCAGCAAAGGACCGAAATTCAAGAACAAAAATGCATCGAGTCTGATGGAGAAATGCCGGACAAATTATTTCTAGTACTAAACAAAAAAGTGATCCCAACCGTCCTCACACAAAACTTAGGCTGGGAATGAATACTACTGTCAAATATGTTATTTGGCCTCCAAACCCAGTTAGTAGCTCAACTTTTTGCCATCACTGTTGCAAAAAATTTTATTTGTAGACTTAATCCAAAAAACAGCCTTTTGAGACAGAACAAGGCAACAGAACGAACTTCAGCTCCAAGTGAAATAAACCTGAGCTACCGTTAGGCTAGTTGGGAGGGGGAGAAGCTGGGCAGCTCATAACCCACATGAACCATCAATTCTGCATTTCACTGTTTTTTCATGTAATTTTGAGAAGCATGGCCATGCTTTCCTACAGTGGAGTTAACAAATCTGGGCATTTTTCTAACTTGTAACCACTTCCAACCAGATAAAGAAACCCAACCTGAATGTCAGCGATAGTACAGACAGATCCCACATGTAGAGCTTCTTACAGCAGTCGCAAAAATGAAAACCATCAACCATGGTTGAAGATGAAGAAAGTAACACTCTCAAATGAAGCCTTGAACAAACTGTCGAAAACACTCAGAACTCCATGTTAAACATCATGTAGGTGCTCAGCACCCTATGAAGATGTCTGCCCTCATTTGAGTTGAAAAGCTAAGCACATTCCTACTGGAGCATGTTGATTTCAAGTGTCACATAAATAATCAGGATTCTGGATGTCGCCCTCTTTCAGTCTAATGTGTAAATGAATATGGGGTTAAATCAGCACTAATACTGACTGTTTTTGCTTCAGTGAGTTCCTCTATTATAGATTTATTTATTGGTTTATATGGTATCAATTTCAAAGCTTACATTTTTCTTTAATGGCCAGCCATACCTGGCTTAGCTTTTCATGAATTTGTGACGCAGACCATATGGAGGATAATGCAACATTAGCAGAGTGTTATTTAAAAATTTATTTAAACATTAAAATTTGAAATAACTTAATTGACTTAAAAACCTAAGTAATTTCTCCTTACATTATTCAACCCAATTTCAGAAATCCTTCAAATCCTTCTTCAGGGAAAAAAACAATCAGAGAGCGCTGAAATGACGACAGCACTTGAGAAGAGTGTTGTTGGTCTTCGTCTCAGGTTTCTTTACTGTCACCTTCCAGCTACAGTTGGATGAGAGTCTATCTCGCTAAGCTAGGACAGCTGGCTCACTGAATTAAAATAAGCAGGGGAGGTATTCTCATTCAAATGGATGTGTTTGAAAGGCCGGCCTGTTGGAGGCTGGCTGTGATGGAACAGAAGATCCAGTTCTTCAGGCTGGATGTGCTTCAACTGAGAAGGGGATGACCTACATCTTAATGGCTTCTCACAAAGAAAAACACATGCAGGATATTAAAAGGCAGGAAAGTGACAGAAAAGGGTGAGAAAGGGAGAAAAAGCAGTCACGAGGCAGCATAACTGGATATGATGTTGCATGTGCTTTCCACCTCGTTCTGTTCCACTGTCATTCAGACTCTTTCAGCCAGATCAGTTTTGTGTTTGAGGTCTGTTTTGTCAAAGTGAGATGTCCTCACCAGGCCCTCTGTTTTTTGTTTTTTTAATCTCTCCAGAAGAGATTAGGTACTTGTTTCCCTTCCTGTGTTTTTTATTATTTTTTCTTTGTGCCATCATTTCACTTCTATGTGTTATCACTGGAAATAAACTAAAACAGAACTGTCCTACTTGATCGCACACAAGTAATCTGTGGCCTGTGTTGTGTAGCCAAGCAAAACGTATTTGCTCCTCCCCGCCCCTTGACTCAGAGAGGCATCTCTGACTCTGACACACACACACTATATATCATTTTTATGGTATACGTTGCACAAGCCACATGACACTGATAACTGAGAGGCAGACAGGCTTAAAAAAAAAAGAAAAGAGGCCAAGCAGTGCAGGTTGAATAACAGCTGTATGGCTGCTGACATCACAGCCTGACGGTCCATACTGCGGCTGCGTCACGCTGCCATAAGGCCTCCTGCTGGGTTTGTTGGGAAAACACTGGCTGGCAGCGACAGGGCTGTGAAGGCACTCTGTCCACTCATCGGCCCGATTCCTTCACCAGACAGAAGGCGTGAATCAATATTGATCTGCAGACGGCTCGGCAGAGAGATGTCTGAAAACGAGCCATTTATACACTCAGGAAACCGGAGAATCTGAAGCATGCTCTGTTTGGGTGACGCTTGCATCCCAAACATCTTACACTAACATGAGGGTGTGTATTTTTAGCAAAGGGGGGCACAGTGGCACCTTGTTGTGTTCATTGAGCTGCAGAGGAGCACAGAAAATAGCTCATTAATTTGATGTTGATATGTAGGTCACAGGTGTGAAGAGACTCCAGAGCTTTCTCTGAGGACTTGGGCAAATTGAGTGTTGCCTCAGCTCACGCTTAATGAACACACTGGCTTTCCTCATGTGATGAGCCACTGGAACATTATGAACGTTGGGCCAGAAATTCAGAAAAACAGCTACTTAAAACTAAAAATAGCTGTGATAATAAAGATGCAGTCTGTGCATAACTATTTGTCGTGCTTTATTCTTTCTTTAAGTGTTAGAGTAAACAGGTTTCAAGTTAAAACGGCATTGCAGCAGTCAGCATAGTCTCTCTGACCCCAATGTATGGTTACCCAACATACCATAAACCTCCAGCTTATGAAATACTAAAAGGGGGAGGGGTGCAAACCAGTGCATCCATTCACAAAAGAGGAATGTGCAGATGCTTTATGTAAGTGCTATAAAAATTTACATCTCCAGCATTGTATGAGGACTGAACATAAAAGTCTGGAATATTTAAGAGGGGGTGTGATGTGTCCAGAAGGCTAAAAATCCCTAAATAAAAACTATCACACATGCCATGGGTGTCACTGCTAGCGAAAGACCTGCAGGCTATAAATAGAAAATAGGGTATCAATATGTGTGACATCAGCCATCTCTGGAAAATAGGGTAGCACATGAATAATGTGTGCTGCTTAGATAATGAAGGACGCAGTGTCATGTAACGTCTGACCTGAGCAGCTCAGGATGGAGGGAGGGGCGCCACCTATAGGTGACACCGGAAAGTCCCACAGAGAGAAAACTAGGTCACCTAGACAAAACTCTGCATTTTTGACAAAAACGAGATGCATAAAACAGAGAAAACACAGCTGAGGCCAAGAAAAAACCTTTTGCCGTTGTGCTTGCTCTCTTACCTAGTTCCACCGCGATGTTGTACTTCTCCAAAGCATCCTTGAGGTCCTGTTTTTTCCACAACACCTCTCCCTCTACCCAGTGCCTCCTGGCTTTGCTCTCGGTCGCGAACCATTTATCCAGCAGGCCGCTGAGAACCACGTTCAGTCTCAGGCCGACGGGCACCACCTGCCCGTCCTTCTTGTTCAGCTTATGCTTGCAGTGCTTGCAGTCTTTCACAGACTCGTCCTCCAGGCAGCGTTTGCAGAAAGTGTGGCCGCACTCCAGAGTTGTGGGTTCATGTAGCAGACACCTGCAGAGGATGCATGAAAATAAGTCCAGAGCTTCATCTTCTGTGTCCCCGTCAGCTTCACCCCCATCTTCCCCACTGGTGCCGCTTTTAACATGCCCGTTTGCCCCCGATAATTTCAGCTCTTTCTCCCGGAGCGTACGAGCGATGGTCTCCACCAGGAGGCGAAGCTCTTCCGGCCGCAATTTGCCCAGGCTGGCCGCTGTGCAGTACGAGTCTAGCGCGTCGGATATCCTGCCGGCCCGGGCCAGTGAGTCGGCTTTGCGCAGACACAAGCCCCGGTCCGGCTGCTGGAGGTCGGCGAGCTGGGAGCTGTAGATGTCTGCGGCCAGGTTGAAGTCTCCAGCCCGGTTGGCCTCCTCTGCCACCTCCAGCATTTCGGGGCAAATCCCCGCGGCTCCAGGGTTGGACAGCGGGTGGACGAACAGCTCAGCCTGGTGAGGTTGGATCCCCGTCTCCATCTTCGGGAAATCCGATTGTATCGACAGCGGAAAAGTTCACTGATAGTCCGGCAGAAGCACAGCAAACTCCCCACAAATCATATCAAGGCTAACTCACAGTAAAAGCTTTGCAGACGCCCGGCTGCGCCCAACTCTCACCGCTGCTGCTGCTGGCTGCTGGAAGTGGGTTAGGCCTCATTCCGAGTAATACAAACTCGCATTAAATAAAAAAAGCACATCTGTTCAGCACTGTTGGTCCGTGTAAAGCCCCACAAAGAGTCCACTATTGGTTCCCCATCACTTAAGCCAGCAGAGGATGCAGTTTCCTTGCCAACAGCACTCGTGTACCGGTGTCGCCTTCACGGACTAGCGAGGTAGAGTTATTTACCAAGCTCCCTGCTCTCCAAAACGTCTTTCGCCAGCCCCCTTTACATAAAGTAGGCGGTCTAATGTTACCCGGCGACAAATAGGAGCTTGTATTTTCGGGTTATGAGGCTTTAACACAGAGGCAACACTGCAACACGATTCTTCAGTATTTTTAAGGTTGTTTGGTCGAGAGCTGTTGAGTCCAAAAATCCCTCGCCGTTTAATAAGAGACCTAGCTCGACGTCGACACAGAGAGGACAGCTGAGGGTTTCACAATACTTAACGGTAAACGAAGAGTGAGGAATAAGAAATAAAATGAGGTCTGTTAAAAAATCACACTGGTTTAGACTTGCTTTGCTTCAGCAAAGAGCAGCGGAGTGTCCGTTTGTTTTTGTGCAAGACACCCAGGAGCGTGAACACCAGTTAGCTTACACCAAGAGCCCCCTCGCCGTCCGTGTAAACTCAACAAACGATCTCCTTTCAAGCTGATATCCCGATAGGCTGTTGTTTCACCCTGTTCGCAAGTACTCGTCGTCGTCATGTCCGCCTTATAAAAATACAAAACTGCCGATAAAGGCGAAAAAACGTGTATTCGGAATACCCCATATTGGGTTCTAGCCAGGTAGCTTCCCAAGCTAACCGTTGCTACTTGGATTTCAGAGATAATTTACCGAAGCAGACGCATGCCGTCACGTGACGCCGGAGGAGACCTCCTATTGGTCCGCTATATGGCTCACTTATATAACGCAAAGATATTGTATAACCTTTCGCCACAGTGAATAGCGGGGTGCACGCTTTCACCTGACGCCATATGATGTCAAATAATGTTTATAACAAGTTATAACACGTGATTTCACATCGAAAAGAACTGGGATATAAGTTTGATCCCCATTGTGTGTCTGTCGGGACCTCAGTTATTAGTCTTCATCCCTGGTTATATCACTGCTCCAGGAGGCCAGTGGATGTATTGTTTTATGTAATGCTTTATATAAGCAGCCAGAACATTTCCCCAGTCTTGTTTATTAGGCTCAGTGTTGAAAACACATGAATGGCTTAGATTCTTTTTTTGTCCCCTTTTATGGTTTTTAATATCACATCCAAGGAATACAATTGAAACTTACCTGGTCAACACTGGCAATTTTGCAGTGATGTTGATGGTGTGTGTTGTAAAAATAAACTTTAACAAATACTTATTATTTTTGGTTGAGAGAGAGAGAGAGAGGGAGGAAGCGAGGGAAACAAACAAGGTACTTCCACTCATAATAAAGTGTTTTTTGTCATGCGAGGTGATAAGGAAATATATATAGAACCTATTTTCAAACATGAACTTCAGTCTGCTGCCACTGAAAACACAGACCTCGCCCTCCTCAGAACAAAACATGAAGCAACCCATCCAACGACATATATCACTGTTTTACCATACTGTAAACATTACTGTAAAATCTCTGATTGTGAATCGGTGTAATGTGCCACCTTTGATCATTTTTGTACACTGTTGCCTATTCAATCACATTGAATTTCTTAAGTGGTAGATAATCCCCACTAGCTCCAGAGGTGCTGACCCTGACCTCTGACCTTTCTGTGGAGGTGTGCAAGCTGAGATAAAATGTCCTTATGGAGCTATAAAATCACACTGCTCTGTATTATTAAAGGTGCTATATTTATAACATCAGTAATCACTGCAGTGTTGATTTTGAGATGTTACTGAAAACAAACCAGACCATCAGTTCACAGCCTGTCAGCCTCTCTCTGCCTCCTCCACAGTGTGTCAGCAGATGGGATCAAATCAGAATCACATTTACTATCACCAAGTACATATACACTTATGTAATTATTCCAAATGTTTCCACAGGTTCAGGCCCTGCACTTTGATAGACATGTTGTTATAGCATGCAGGCATCTTGCAAGAATCAGAGAAAGTGCATGGTGACACTGCACACACTATCCTGGCAAATAGTCTAAAGAACGTCTGCACAAAAGAAAACAATAAGTTCAAAGTAGCCGAAATGCTTCCAGAGGGTGAAAGTAAGCACATCATCTGCCGTCTTTTATTTTGCTTTGTAGCTACATATGCAACCTGCGTATGTAACCTGCAGATCACTGGGAACAGTAACTGGAATGTTACGGGGCTGATGGGAAATGCAGTGTCCACTGCACCATCTCACTGGTTTATTTTAACTCTACCAAGACAATGATTTACTGATGTTCAAAAATGCTGCACATAGCTCCTTTAAACTCGCTGAGTCACGCAATAACAATAAATTGCATAACGGTCAGAATATAATACAAACTTCTTGTTTTAGATTCTGCGTAATTGAAAAGTTGTATAAGGATGACATGAGTCTCTGTGACTCATTTCCCCTGAAGTGTCACATACCACTGCTGTCCTGTCGGCCCAACTCGCCCCACAGGGAGCTGTGTGTGTGTTTGAGAGAGAGAGAGAGAGTGTGTGTGTGTAACAAAGAGCTGAAAAATAGGTAAAAAAAAAATCTGCATTAGGTAACATATCATGAGGTGATATAACATGAGTGCCTACACAGATACACGTGTGCACACACGCACACGCGCACACACACACACACACACACACACACACACATGCACAAACCTTGTGGGAGAGCTAAAAGTGACCCACATTTGGAACATTGCTGCTTGGTGTTTCATAATTGGTGACACGTGTCAAACATTTGAAGCTGACTCTAGTGTGTTTTGTGCCAAAGTCTGTCAAGAAACTGTGTCAATATATATAAATGTTCTGGCATTAAGTGACTATATGAATCATTTCTGTCGTCTCACAGCCAAGATGAAGATGAATTTACACCCACAAGATATTACTTGTTTTAGCCTTAAGTCCTCCTTCAGTTTGATCACTTATACGTCTGCTAATGTAATCTATGTAATGGTTGTTTTCTCTGCGGGTTTATCAGTGCACATACAGCTGTCTGAGAATAAAACAAAATATGATTTTTGCTTAAAAAGTACCTTCACTGTATTTTCACTGTAAATTCTTTAAATGATTATATTATTGTCAGTTGTAATATTTTTTCACTTTTGTCCTTGTCCTCTGTCATTTTAATTCATTTTATTTGATGTCGAATAAAATATTTTGAACAACAAGGGTGACATCATCATTTACATTTACATACAGTGCAATGTGATGTTAACTACCATTCGAGTTACAAAGTGCTACTCATGTTGACAACTGACAGGCATAGACTCAAATACAAATACAAAATATAAATTACGGTGACATATTTGTCATTCAGTCATAACCATGACAGTCCTCCTGCTGGAGGGTCAGCAGGCTAGCTAACTAGCTTACCTATAGCTATAAGCTAGTTTAGCTAGTTTGAAGTTGGAAAGTCAGCGAAGCTAACAAGCTAACCTAGATAAAACAGTACAAGTAGACTGCATTTTTTATATTAGTAGGAGAGTGTCAGGTTTCATAGTATTGACTTTCTTATAGTAATGCAAGGAGTCAAATTCATATTTAACTTTGTCTATAGTGTTTTGTCTCTGTTTGGCAAATGAATTACACTCAAAATACGAGTGTAGGGAGGTGGAGAGAGTCTGTACAAAAGCGTACAAAAAGAACAATTACGCAAAATGGATAATGAAAAAGAATGAACATGTAATCATATAGGTATTTTTAACATGATATCAATATTTCATTTTTAAAATATCACAGCTATTGTTAATACCGGTATATTCCAACACCCCTACTTCATTTCTTGGCCTTTGGCTCCTCCCACTGAGGCGTTGCTCCACCAATCAGATCACTGCAGAGCAGCTCTGCCTCAGAAATGTTCACAGAACATGAACTCCGACCTGCGGGGCGGTAAGATTTTAAGCCTGCAGGGCCAGCTGTCCTTCAGCCTTTTGTTCTTGAGATTAGAAGTGGACTGGAAACTGTCGGGCATGATGCTGCGGGCGAGGTGAGAGCTGAAGTAGGAGCAAGTGTAGAGAGAGAGAGAGAGAGAGAGAGAGAGTGTGTGTGTGTGTGTTGGGGGGCTAATTCCTTGAATCAGTCAATCTATGAAAGAAATTGTTTAATCAATAAGCCCACTGTCACTCCCCTCCTCCTCTCATGTCCCAGTTTGTATGAAGGATGGTGACATCACTTCCTGCTGACACCATTTCCTAAGAAGCTGTCGGATAGATTTGGTGCAGGTGGACACATGACAAGATGTTCCAGTTTTTCCATGTTTGTCTCTTTGCACTCGTAGGATAGATGTAGGGTGCTGAGACTTGAAGAACCGCAGTATGATAGCTGAGCACCGTCTGCAGAAACTGAAGCCAGTTCCTTAGTTGTAACCACTTAATCCCTGCAGTAATCCAGGGGATGACCTGAAGTTCCTGTGGTTGAGTTTAATCCATGGGATTCCCTCACCTGAAGCAATGCTCACTGCCAACATGACTCACCTGCTGCACTCCGCACCAAGAAAGAAAAATGATTGTGTGTGTGTGTGTGTGTGTGTCTGGTAACCTGTGGAGAGCCTCACGTTAGCATGATGCAGCAGTAATGAAACCTGATGTTAATTTGAATTAGAAGGCCGCTCACTTGATCACATCGTCAGTCTCATGATATTACTGTGTAAAAAAAAAACCTAATTTAGGTTATAGTACTTTATCTAGAAAAACTATTCAAAATGTACCCTTTCCATTATTTTTTTCCTTTGGTTATTGTTTTATGTTACTGTATGAATTGCATCTTTTATTTGCATTGTTATAAGAATTTTCAGAGCAGTGTAAAAACAGAGGAACCTGACATGTTGTGTCATAACCATCAGTTTCCTGATGTATGAAGTGTTATCAAACTGAAAAGTGAGATGGAAGTGGATTTCTGACTGAAATTCATTGTAAATGTCACCGGGAGATAGAGGTGTGTGTGTGTGTGTGTGTGTGTGTGTGTGTGTGTGTGAGCAGCATAGTGCCAGTGACCACGCCCCTTACTTGCACCACACAGTGGGTAGTTGGGCACAGGTGTGGGGCGATGGGGCTCTTTTATTAGCAGGTAGAGGAGCCACCAACATAAAAACGGCGGCGGCGTTCCTGATCAGCAGCAGACACGGGTAAAGAGACGGATCCCGCTCCACACGCTATGCAGCCTTTTGGGCAGACAGAGCTGACAGACGCACGCCGGGGTGCGTCTGGG
>OMLF01017105.1:4974-17880 GCA_900302615.1 Holocentrus rufus | reverse complement strand
CGAATCGGGCCGGACGTTTTACAGTTCGTTTGGTGCCGATAGCTCGAAAACTGTGGGAGGAGAAGCGTGCAGAAAATCAGCCGGAATAATAATAATAATAATAATAATAAGAAGAAAAAGAAAATCGGATTACAATAGTGTGATTGCTTGACAGCAATCACCCTAATAAAAATGAAAAAATAAAGGGGGGGTGTCAGTTTTAGTCACTGTCACTGGAGATCTATTTTTCCACCCTCTACATATACGTGTATATATAAAGCATATGCTCATCAAAGCAAGATGTACAAACCCTGGAATTCATTGATAGAAAGTGCAAAACCAGTTTAAAGGGACAGTTCACCCAAAATATGAACACCAGCACACTGTAGCTATCTGAGTACAAAATCAAAACAGATAAATATTCTGTTGGTGTTCTGTTGACTTTCAGCAGCGTGCTTTATAAAGTCACTCAGAAAATGTAATGCACATCCTGGATGTTTTGATGACAGCATCTCTAAAAGCCCTGTGCAGTATGCAAACCTCACTCAAGACATTTGATAGCATTTGCATTTCATTATTTAACATTTCATAAAGGGCATACGGGATGAACTCCATCCACTTCCATTAATGTGGTCATCTTTCACAGGATATGCCCTGCAGGGCGGCTCCTCATGACTTTGTGCTCTTACTTCCTAGTAGGGTGACACAAATGTCAGAGACACTATTGCCAATCAAGCCTTGCTAATTACATTATTAGCTCAGTAGGCGACAGGGTAGCAAATTAATTTTAACACCTCTGGGTGCCCCTGGAGAAGAGTGGAGACATTCCTGCTCTCTAATTTGGGGTTACTCTCACTTCTATTTTTAAAGAATGAATATTACCAAACCAAAATGACAGAGGGTGTAAAGAGATGCTTTTTTTTCTTTTAAACTGCCACCGCTTTTCTCACATGGAATCACAGCGAGTCCACACAGAAGAAGTTCAGAAGTTTTCAGAAGTTTCAAATGTTTTCAGAAGTTGAAAACATTTTCAGAGAAAGCACTATGATGTCATTTTTTTAGTCAAGCAGGCAGATTATGAAGAATGTCAGGGCAGAAACAAGTTGGAGATACAGAGCAGAAAATATTGACAGAGACGCCTGTTTAGCAAGTGTGTGAAAATCCAGAGTACTACAACACCGACGAAAGAGGCACATTGTGAGATTGCTGGGAATACTAAATATTGCACAATTAAGTTTCTATTGTTTTGTTAGCTAGAAGTGCCAGTAACGCCACCTGATATGTTGATTCAGCCTTCAGTGTCTGCCTAATTAAATCAGCACCAAACATAGCAACCTCTTCCTTTCCATGTTTAATAATGTTCACAGAAAATTAGACCAAAAAAACAAGAGAAGTTAGACTTATCCTTTGCTGTGTGATCAATAAGTCATAACCAAAAATTACCAAGGCACACTGCTTTGCAAAAATCAAAAACATTTAATAATAACGGGGCTTAGCACCTACGCATTTCAACTCACTCTTCTTCAGTGCCTATAAAAACAAGTGACAGCTCACAGATATATGAAGGCTGGTGTCAGCTGCCAGGCAATCAGAGTAACACCGGAGTCAAGAAACATATTTAGGTAAATTCCGACAAGGAGTCAATATCTTTAACGTTAGCAAATCCATCACAATTAATCAGTAGCACTGGATATTAACAAACAGTCATACAGAAAAATAATTATGTGTCAAGACAAACATCTATCAAGAAAGCAATTGCCAGTAGATTGACTGAGCCCATCTGTTGGCAGACAAACATCTATAGAGAAAGCAATTGCATTGGGAATTGCTTTCTCTATAGATGTTTCTCTGGAAACACATAACACAAAAAAACATCGAGGGTGTTCATGAAAGGAGTGTTTTTTTAGCTGTATCATTTTTACAAGGAGGTGGCTGCCTCCAACAGAAAAGCACCAGAGTCTTTTTCTTATTCAAATGAAGAATAACTGTCCTGGATTTTTAGTTGAAAGAAACTGAAAGCACACATCAACAAGATTTAAACATGAATAAAATGTTTTTGGACTTACAGAGACTTTTAGAAGAGGACATCAAAATGCACTTTCCTATGATTACATTGTCTGATTACTGGAGAGCGGGACGAATCCCCCGAGGACTGAGAATAAAAAAAATTCCCCTTAAGTGGATATGGGAATGAAGAGTTCAGACAAAAATGAGAGGCTATATGAGTGTTCATCAGACTTCATTGTCCTAGTCAGCAAAGAGGCCAGGAGAGAAAAAGAATCTCTGCAGATGCAAATCACGGATGTCAAGATGAAAATTGCAGATTCAAATGAAGACCAACTGAAATCATCACTGGAGGAGAAACTCTCAAAAGATATGGATGAATTCACAAGGAAACTCGAGGAGCTTAATTTGATGAAATTTAGAAGAGATGAATGGGAATATGAAGAGGGGAGAATCTGCACATGGAGCACCGGGCAAAGAGAGTGCAGAACCACCAACCAACCCAACAGACGAGGAAAACCAGGAGGAGGGGACAGGGACAGACTCTACAGACCCACAGGCTGTTATCAACACCTCAGATACCCCCCTGTCAGATGAATGTGTCTCTGTATTGTCAAAAGGACCTTTGCACCTACTCATCAATCTGAACCATTCAAAACAAAAACAGACCTTTTTCCTTTCTATGCACCTAAAAGCATCACCGGCATCCAGTTTGTTCCACAACCACCACTAACCTTGGATACAGGAAATGCATTCCTCCTCCCTTAATTATATTTTTGCCCTCCCAGCAATAGTTCTGCTCTCGTGAAATTCTGCAGAAAAATTGACCACATAGGAAAAACTATACAACAGTAAAAATGAAAACGACTGAGCATAACTTATTTATGAAACAAAGGACTGCTTTGGATGACTTGGCATGAAATTAGGATATTGTGATCAAAGGTGCTGACAAAGGAGGTTCTGTGGTAGTGTGGTAAAAATCAAAGTATATAGCAGAGGCACACTGCCAACTGAACAATGGCACATGCTCCAAAAGACTGAAGACGAACCCCATGGAAGAAATGAAAAGTGAACTGAACCATATGCTAAGAAAAGTTAAAGCGAACTCCTGGATCAGCAAAAATGTATAATTTTATTTTTCAAAAATCCCACACTACCATGCTTCTACATGCTACCAAAAGTGCATAAAGATCAACACAACCCTGCAGGCAGATCAATAATATCTAGAAATGGATCCTTCACAGAACTTATTTCCAAATATTGATGAGGTCACATCCTGTTTCCTGGGTGTGGAAGCCTTATATACCAACACACACCCCAGAGAGGGCCTAGAAGCACTTTCTCACTACCTGAATAGATGCCCCACAGGAAATATGCAACCTACAGACTTCACATCACTGAATGGACCCTTAAAAAGAATGCTGTCCTTTTTTGAGACAATCTATATCAACAACAGAAAGGCACAGCTATGGGAGCTTGTTATGCGCCGAGCCTAGCCAATCTCTTCATGGCCCTATGGGAGGTATACAGTAGATGTAACAGTATAAATAACAGTAATATATATATATATAGCATATATATTCTCCCCAGTTTTAAATATAAGATCAAGGCCGTTCTGTGACCAATACATAAATTACCTTATATTAATTTTCTCAGGTACTGAAAAAGAACTATTATCACAATACTACTGTTTTTGCAGGCAAACTGACAGAAAAACATTGCTTCAGTTTGCAGTAGATATTGGTTTTACGATGTTCGATGGTTTTACGTTCGATGATTTTGTCACTCACTAATGTCTTAGAGCATGCAAAAGAAAAAGGTTTATGCAGAGAAAAGCTCACAAATGAAGCCGCTATGAAGAAAAAGTATCTTGTTTATGGTGTGGATTTGCACAAACTACCAAACAAAGACTGGACTACTGATCTGGATGTGCTGCCTCCAATAACAGTCACTGACACTGGTGCATATCTTGTGTTTGGTGTGAGTACATACACTTGTGAACAGTTTAAAAATATTAAGTTACATGGTGCACAACCTGCAAACTGTACCATCTCTGCAGCATGATGACCGATGACAACGCATTCCTCAGTCCATACTTTTCAAAACCTTTCCCTTTAAAGCAGCTACTTTCCTCGTATAGCAATCCCCCTTTTAAAGCAGCAGTGTCCAATTAATCCCCACCTGCAGAGGACTAAGAGCCTGCAGGTTTTCATTCACCAATCACTGCAGCAGGTGATTTCACTGATTAGTTACTCCACTCTGCTTGACGGCGTGCTAATCAGTGAAATCAGCTGCTGTGGGGACTGATTGGAAGGAAAACCTGCACACTTGGCCATGATTGGATGCCACTACACTGAAGCTGTGCCCTAAAAGCTCACTACATACTAACACTAAACAGCACATACCGTATACTCATATAACTATCTAAAAAAAAGCAGAAATGCTATGTGACACATACTTGCTGCAGACTGTGTCAGTTTGTTTTTTTGGTTAGGGAGACCAAACTGGCACCGACATAAAAAAATGACGCAATCAGGGGACAGGGTTCACGAGATGTCGGGTTTCATTTGAGTTACAGAAGAGAAGACTATAGGTAAATGCATGTGTGTTGTGAGTGCATGTGTGTTTGAGTTTCTGTGCATTTTGCTGGATGATCAAAAGCAGACTGCTTGTGCTGACTTTGCGATCGGATCAGATGAAATTTTAATGATCCCTCTGGGGAAAACGGGCCACCACAGCGTCAAGTAGTTACAGGATACATACATCTTCACATAATGTAGCAAAAGGGGGTTATATGAACACACACAAACTGATAATAACCTGACAGTCATAGTTTTTGTGCAACACATAACAGTTGGACATAATCAGGAGAAGAGCAATAAAAAAGTAGGGATTCCAGCAGTGAGAAGATGTGCACACCCTCTTTTCTCAACTTTAGAAAACCCTCCGCTCTCCCTGAAGTGAAAGGTACTTTTTCCCAAAGCATTTTTGTCAGCTTTGCTCTCCCCACTGATGTAGAACTTTTTAAAAAAAAATCATAATAGCATGACAGGCCTGAGAAGCTGAAGCTGAAGTGCAGAGACTGCAGAGGAGGATTTAAATAATAACTGATTAGTCATTCATAATCAGTTTTACACCTCATGATTTCCAATGTACAGTGAAATAAAAACTACTAACACACAAACCCATTTGTGAGGGCACATCCCTTTGTATCGACCCCCATAACACTGAGATAACCTCTTTCATTACAGCTCAATAGTGCAGTGCCATGCCAAGTAAGAGTTATAGATCACATGCAGCAACTTCTCATGCCCCGTGCCCCTTTCTTTTTAAAGTACTATTGCAGTGCACAGTAAAAGCTGAATGACTGCCTTCCAAGCTCGTTATAGCTGATGCTGGGAGAGAGGAGAGGCAGCACAGCGTTTAAGCGAGCCCCTTCATTAACTTCTGCTAAGCAAGCGGCCCGGGTTTGCTTTAATAGAGACTTTCTTTTCACTAATTGAACTGTGAGGACGCATCATTATTTTCCCTGTAAATTCATTGTGGCAGGTTGTAATGGCAACAGAAGCCCTGTGATGCTGAAACTCATCTGCAGTAATGACATTATCAAAGTTGGGGAGGTATTTTAGGTGGAATGGTGGGTTGGTGGTATGGGAAACACTGGTCAGCACTGTGTAAGGAAAAAAGGAACTAAATGAATGAATGAATGAATAAATAAAACCTAGATAAATGTGTAGCTGGCTATACTCTCACATGATATTGCCTTGGATGGATTTCACCCTCTTGCACACCAGGATGCATAATAACAAAAGTGACATTTTCACATTGCACCACATCGATGTAATTGAAGACGAAGTGCTCCTATAAATTCTCATCCTTGCGCCATTCAATCATAATATAAAAAAAAAAAAAAAAATTGAGGTGGGTTTCCATTTCTTAAGTTCAAGCTACTCCTTGGAGATCTGTTTTGATCTGCACACCTTCGGAAATGTGATCGTGAGTGGAAATAAAGTGGAGGCAGAGACTTAATTAAGGTTCCCAGCTTAGAAATGCAGTGCCATCAATCACGACTGAATCTTGTTCACTCCGAGGCACAAATAGCAGGGGAGGCAACAGCACAGATAAGATTGTTTCAGTTCATTTCCTTGATAAACTGCAGAGGCAAAAGGTGGAAAATCAATGCGTTGCCTCAGGAGCCTCAATACTGTACATCAAATTAAATGTCTCCACACATATGACCTGTTCACCTCTGTGCATAAATCAGTTGATGAATAATGAATTCTGGCTCACCACCGCTAAATGAATCAAATAAAGTCAGGTGAACACAAAGAGACACCTGAGAGAGTGAGCAGTGGATTTTACGAAAAGGGCTTTAAAAGTTTTAAAGGCATACTTTACCCAAAACTATATATTTTTTATCATTTGCTCATTGTCTTGAATGTTGAATGAAAAAAGTTTTTAATCCCACGCCTCATGCATAATGAAAGTTTCAAAAACTGTAGGCATTTCTGTTAGAATGGAGTAGACTGGCAACCAAAAAGAAGGAGACAAAAATGTCTGCTTCAAAGTCTGACACTTTATGCAGCGTAATCTAATTTTATAACTCTTCATTCATAGGTTATGTATATGCCAAATCTTCTTTTTTTAGCCATAGTACTTTGGCTAAATAAAAAATGCTAAATAAACCATTTCCAGAAAACATCCTGCACTTTCCCTGAATTTATTCCACACGCAAGACATGCAATAAAAAACTTTTTTTGTTGGGCATTCAAGACAAGTCGGGATGAGAAAGTGATACAATATACATCACTTTTGGGTGAAGTTTAAAGCTTAAGTTTAAGCAAGAGAAATACATCTACTATGAATGAAGTTTTATTTTTTAGCAAAAGTTTTTTCTTATTTAATCATAACCAAAGCCTTTTTCTAACCTTAACCAAATTGTCTTAATTTCTTGAACCTAACCATGACCTTACACCAAGCTAAACTTAAACTTAATCTTTAGCTAACACGTTCATATGTGACAAACAGGTGAACATGGAGAGACAAAGTTGTGCTGTTGTCATAAAATCCAATTCACAGTGGAGGAATGTAAACTAAGACTGAAATGAAAACTAAGACTTTGCGCTCAGTTCACAAAATTTTTGTAAGGGCAGGTTTCAGTGACAAAGAATCAACCTCAGAGAAATATCTCTGTCTGTCCTCTGTAAGTCAAAAACATATATGCCTGCTGTTCTGTGCATGGTGACAATTACCAGAACACTTTGTACCAGTCAGGCACAATGATGATGAATGCAAACAGCACAACAATTACGTGCTGTGTACATTAATAAGCACCAATCAAGATAACGCAGTCAAGACGACATTCGATGTGTAAAGCACTGCTCTGTCTGTGTACCATGAATTTAATGAATGTGCTATGGGAATTTTGTTACATCACACAAATATGGTTTTATCAGTGAGCTGCAAGACAAATTCCAATCAATTAAGTTGATATGGCAGCAAAGTACTGAACCTTGAACATCTGTGAGCTTAAATACAGAAAGCAACTTTGAAATAATGGATTTTACATGAGCAAATCAATAACCCATAGCCCAGCTTCTACACTGTGCTAATATGCTATCGATATTAATCTGCTACATAAGCAACAGCAATTTCCCAAACGGGGAGTAGCATCAAGTTATTAAGACACCGTACACTTTCAGAGATTGGAAAATGAACTTTGACAGGATCATCGTGATGTGAAATGAAGCCAAACAGCCCACTGAACAGACTCATTTAACAAGATGTGTTGTTGGGAAGAGCCACATGAGCTGTCAAGCTAGCTGTGTGTGTGAATGTGTGTGTGTGTATGTGTGTGTGGGGGAGAGAGAGAGAGAGAGAGAGAGAGAGAGAGAGAGAGAGCAAAAAACTTAGAGTGCATCTTGTGTGTGTGTGCGTGTGTGTGTGTGTGTGTGTGTGTGCGTGCGTGCCTGCGCTGCTGCTTTCTCTTATTATTGGGCTCTTACAACTGCAGCTGACAGAGATGGACAGTGCAGAAAAGGCACTGGGGAAGGAAGGATGTTGGTGTGAAGTGAATGAATATATGATGACGCCTGAGATGTTCCACTGAGATTAATGACGGCGCCTTGATTATGCAGCAACCAAGAACAAAAGAGCACAGGCCTATGAATCATATTCTTCTCATGTCGGAGCAGGTCTCTTTAACTTCCTCAAACTACAGTCCCTGTCAAACCAATCATCTTTATGGAAGAGACGTCATAGCACTGGCCACACAGTTTTATTGCCCAAGTGATCTTTGGCGCAATGCAAAAACACCACAGCAGTCGCCACGCAGAACAAATGATGCTGCAAAAATGCATAAATCGAACGCAGCAGCGCAGCAGGTTTCACTGCATGAGAGGGGAGTGGATGTGCATGGGCAGCAGGTCATGAAGACTTGAGTTTGGCTGCCTTCCCACAATGGGCTGCTGGCTACTGTGCAGCATGTATAGTGTCATTGTGACTTGCAGCTCACATGAAGAGGATTTTAGAAGGTCTTTCAAAAAAATGCAACAGGGCAGAACATTTTAAAGACAGATTTTATGGGTCCTAGCGGCAAAATTATTCTGCATAATCAACTATATATGACGAATGAGATGGTGAGGCCATGCTTCAGACTTATTACAGTGCCCATCAATCCAATTTTATGATTTTACCACATCAGTATGCCAAAAATTCTAAATGTATAGATGAATTGTTGGACAAAATACAGGAAAATAATAGATAAGTAAGTGAATGCATGAATAAATTAACAAATGACACTGCAGATGACCAGTTTAAACGTACACACACCTGGAAGCTGCCATATGTTTATGCAACATATGCTTTGCTGTGTTCCAGGTGTGAAATTGTTTCCGCTTCACATGCAATTATTGCGGCATACTGTAAATCTCGAGCTCTTACCTATGGTGGTGATGACAGTGCCGGCGAAGAAAAAGGAAGAGCTGAGATCCCACAGGCTCGTTTGATTGGATGAATTTCCTGAAGGGTTTACACCTGCCCGCACGGCTGAAACCACTTGCTGCAGGGGAGAGGAAAAAGACCCAAAGCTCACACATTTATGCTCATGATGTACAGCACTCTTCGTCACTGGCAGTGTGTCGTGAGGACGTGGTCTGAGGAAAAGACAAGAAAAATGAGCCTTTTGCATCAGCTCCCCTGGGGAAATGAGAACAGCTGAGCTAAGCATCACACCAAAACCAATTAAAAGCTGTGATACACAACGAGGATTGTCTTGTCATTGATTGTTTGGGACAACAGGCACAGAACTTAAAAAAAATTATCTTGTCTCCTCACAAAGGAGAGAAGCCTGTCATGCAAGAGAGAGGCAGAGAGTCATGAAATATTGAGACAGTGAACCCAGCAGGTGGTCATATAGTGCTGATTAGTCAGGCCCGCGTGACTGACATTTGTGTGTGTGTGTGTGTATGTGTGTGTGTTGGGGGAGCACTCAGTGTGACAGGAGTCAGCCTGTCTGGGTTGAGCGTGACAGACGCCAGGTGGCTGCACGGGGAATAAAACAGCAACATGTGTATTCACTCACTCACACAGGGCTTCTCCTCTTCTGACAGGAGCTGCAGGAGGAGAGTGAAGCTGTCAGCGGGAGGCAAAACACACTTCTGCACATGCACGCACACACGCGCACACATACACACGCCCACGCACACATACAAGCTGAGCATCCATGCCAGAAATATAGGATGAATTTTGCATCTTTAGCATGTGTTTTGACCTTGTGCAAGCCTGTCGACTACCTACTTCCTGCAAACAGAAGATAAGAAGCACTTGAGCTGCCAGAGACACTGTGATTATAAAAAGGAGACGTGCATCAACTTAAGATACCAGTCAATCACACGTTCAGATTTTGCAAAGCAGCACAACTTTCTACAGCACTAACCCTCTGAGTCCTTGGACGCTCACCAAGATATCTGGACCTTTCTAGACTGCAATTAAGAGTGAAAAGTGAGGAGATAAACTAAATCCTTGCTGGTTTCTTTACAAATATTTTGCAAACTTGAAAATTTGATTGCCTAAGTCGGCTTTGCACAGTGTAAAATCTGCGCAAACTTTGGGTTCCTGCAAACGTGATGTCACACTGTGATCAGCAGGCCGCTGGTGCATGCAAATCTGTATTAAATATGTTGATAGATGATGATAGTTGATGATTATAATTTTGATTAATTCATTCATTAAGCAAATTTGTCTTGTGTAACCATTAGGCTGGCAAGATGTGCAAACACTGCACAGGGCAAAACAACAAACAACAGCAAATGGATCGATCTCAGTCACCAGGCAGCTACAGCAGCAGCAGGGCTACAGGTACCAGACGTTGCTGACGGGTGCAGAGTCATGACGGATGAAGTCGTCTGGATGTTGGATCGACCCGACCTCAGCCGCGGTTTTGCTGTCATTTGGATATAAACTTTGAAAACTGGTCCTGGCTAATACAATGCACTGTGCTGCAGCACGATGAGGCTTCAGGGCGCTCAAGCTACAGAGCCATTACCAAGACAAATAGAGAAAAGCTGTAGAAAGTCGGCTTTGAGATGAGAGCAGGAGGCTCTGTCACAGAGCAGAAGCTAACAAATTGCTTAAGAATACTCTTTTCACTTAGTGTTTTTATGTAAAATGCTTTTAACATAAATAGAATTTTTATGCTCTGGGTTTGCAGAACTGAGCTGATGTATAATTGCTATTCTCTTTCCCAGAAAGCACCATGCAATTACAACATGTATTAATTATAGGGAAAATAGGGGAAGAGTTTAATTGGAGGAGTTTATAAGTAGCTGGTCATTTTCTTCAGAAGTTTGAGAGAGAATGAAAAAAATAAATAAATGAAAAACTGAAATCATGTAAGTGGTTGTATAGGAAAATAGAGGAATGAGTATGAGACAGTTGTGATAGTGAGTGATGAGCTTTTTTAAATCCTATCAAATATTTGTCATTGCTAAAAATCCTCACAATAGAAGAAATCATGCACACACACATGTGCACACACAGACTTCAAAGAATAATTGCAAAGTCAGTGGAAACAGAATTTTTCATTATAGCAGCCTTGGTACAGCACTGTGACTGTTGACAGTGATGTGACACTGCAGCAGGGACAGTGCGTGTGAAAGCTGAACCGGATGAAAAACAGCTGGATGTTGGATCAAAAACTGTGGGTCGAGGATGATGACAGCGAGCATGAGGTGACGCGATAGACACATAATTATTGGTGGATCACCCGTTCAGATCAAGACACATACACACACACACACTTGGTCACAAGAAAAAGACTGACAACAGACTGGTCTGTGAATAAGGCTGAGAAAGCCTGGCCGGAGAGAGAGAGAGAGAATGAGAAAGGCCGGGCAAATATGGTTACACATATGCAGGGCACACAAATACACAAACAGAGACAAGATATAAACCCATCACCAGTTCAGTGCCAACCCCAAATAAAACAGGGGAAACGGTTTATAGAAGTCCATACCCTGGGAAGTTAAATCCTCACACCCCACATCCCCAGTCACTGCAACAGCCTCATTTAGAAAATCACACACTCTGATAGGCCTGGCTCACACTGTCCCTTGGTTTCGCAGCCAAAGCAGCCATATTAATGCACTGTTTTGGCATTCTGCTCTGTGCATATGAGGAAAATGATAAGATGGAATAATGTCTGCGGCACACAATGGCTGTCTCTTGGCTGATGCAAACAGGTTGAGGCCGGGAGAGACTGAATCCCTCCGTCTGCCTCATCCACAGCACACACACTTTCTTAATTACTCCCTTTGAGGGAATATCTCCTCTCAGTTCTCTGCTGAAGGAGACATACTGGCTTTTGATCACTGGGTCCTCGCGATGGTGTGTGTGTGTGTTTGTCTATACATAATTGAGTATCTGGACGATACCTGTGTTGGAGCTGTGTGCATTAATAAATCATCAGAGAGGAACGGTTGCTTTAAGGCCCGCTGAACTCTTAACACAATTGTGATGGATGTTAACAGCAGACATGGCAGTGGTGTAGCTGCAGCCTCCGGCCTGTTAAGAGCGTGAGCTAGCATGCATAACTAGCTCACATCCAGCCTGACAGCATTAGGAAAATAATACTTTCAAGTACCTAAGAGTAAGAGTGAAGCGCTCATGCAAAGTGCCAAGATTTCCTGAGCTTGTATAAATAGCAGATCCTTGAGCCCGAAACCAGTTGACAGTTCTTTTATTTCAGGACTACGTTATGTAACTGCTGTGCTATTACATCTGCAGCATCCATTTTTGAGATGTTTTGACTTCTGATATGTAGTTTAATTTTGTAATAATTCAGTATTTTGCTGTTTGAATAGGTCTGTTTTGCTTTTTTGAAATTGATTTGATGTCCTCGTGTGATTTCGTTCGGTTTCTTGGTGCCACTGTACAAACCAATGATCCCACAACCGCTGCACATTGTCTAATAATGGGTTCTGCACATTGTGATAAAACATTTCAAAGCATGTGCAGTGTGATGGTTTATGCAGCCATTGATGCTGGAACTAAGCTGAACAATGTGCTGTACTAAAAACAATTGTGGTCACTGAATTACTTTAAACTTTAAATGAGGTCCAGTGAGGCAAATGTTAGATCCACTGCCAGCATCAGCGCTAACAATGGTGCTGAGCGTGCTGCTGTGCCAGGTCGTGCTCAGAGGGCAGGGGAGGGTAAATATTGCCCGTAGTGATAATAATGATGAGGTGGATGATGACTAGCATGTAGATTGTAGACGGTGAAGTGAAAATCACTAAATGTGCACTTGACCGAAGGAAGTACTCATCTAACGGGTCAGCGGGCATCCATGGGACTCCAGAGGTGACGGTCTGAACTGTCACAGCTGTCAGCGTCTCTGGACAGATGTGTATATTTATAGCAGGA
>OMLF01017090.1:6617-63173 GCA_900302615.1 Holocentrus rufus | reverse complement strand
AGTGTAGGTCTCTCCAATTATCTGCTAACGTGATTAAGCTGTGCAGACCCTGATTGAACGGTGCCTGTTTTTTCGCCACTGACCTCCAACTGTCCCGATACCCAAGGGAAGGACGTATAAAGGAGAGCTGTGAAAACCCCCTTCTTATAATATATAACCCTGAGGCGCTAGTTAAAGTTTTATTGTGAGGCTATGTAGTGTTGCTGCCTCTCTTTTATTGACTATTCTGTTGGATGGTCTCTATTCCCATAGGCAGGCCTGACTTGGCTTTGCTGCTGCCTCGCACATCTGATTCTGAGCATAAAAGCTGTCATCACCTAATCAGAGTCCTGGACCGGGATATACAAAGAGACATGGGAGAAAATGGAAAACAGCAGTCACTGTTTGTTTAGATGGGATTGATGTCTAATTTTTTTTTCTCTTGGATTTTAGTGATACATGCAGAAGCCATGACAGGAAAGGAATGCACAGGTAGTCACAGCACAGGTATCTTATGGGCTGTCTTTCTCTGTCTCTCTCTGCTGTTATTTCAGATGCGGTCTGACGGGCGGGTGCTGAAGACGGAGCAGGGTTTGCTCTTGCGTTCCCTGCAGATCTCAGACTCCGGCATGTACCAATGCACGGCCACAGAGAAGAACTTCAAACACACGCTGGTCAAGCTGCAGCTGGTGGTGCTGTCGGGCCGGGCCGTTAACAACGTGCTGGTGGAGGGAGGCGGCGGGCTGACGCCGTCCTCTCTCCACTCCAGCAGCAGCCAGTGGACCCCCAGTGCGGGCCAGTACAAGGACCTTCTGACCATCCTGAGCCAGCCAGAGATGGGCCTGATCAACCAGTACTGCCAGGACTACTGGCAGCTCGGAGACCCGCTGCTGGGAGCAATCAAGGCCAAAGACCTGAAGGAGCTCAAGGATCAGAAGAAGCCCCGCAACCGCCGGCATCACGGGGAGGACAAGGAGGAGGAGGAGGAGCAAGAGAAGGTGGAGACATGAGGAGCCCATCCCCTTGTCTGAAACGCCCTCAACCACCCTACACCCCCCCCCACCCTGTGAAAACTGGGACAGACTCATTGAGAGTGACGACGTGAAAAAAAAAAGTTCAAATCTACAAACCGGAAAAAAAGCAAACTGAGAAAAAAAAGAGGCTTACAAACAAAATGCCACATACATCCCTTCTAACAGTAAGATATATGATACACAGTATTTATTGTAGGTTGTATATAGTATCATTCTGTGGATTTCTTTGTACTTATAGAAAAAAAACATGCTCTTTGTGTATAGGTACCTTTGGGGCAAATATTGTTATTATTGACGTTGTTAATTTTATTGTTGCTGTTACTGTCATTACAAAAATCTCATCTTTCATCAGTCAACATCGTATGACATTGGCGACTGTTTGGAATGTGTAAACTGGCATGTAAACTGTTGGGAGAAAGCTACGAGGAGCTCTTTGTAACGGGGGAAAACGAATTCTGGATCTGGGCTGATGGGATCTCTCTTGTTTCTTGTTTGCTTCGACGCAAAGCCAGGACCCTTAAAATCCTGGAGACTCCAGGAACCCCTGTGGCGCAGCCCCCTCATGGTTGCATGTGGACAAAGACTTTTTATTGCAAGGGATCCACAACCAGTCCCATTCATCGGGGGAAAAAATCTGTTCTTGATGGGAACCCAGTCATTCAGATGACTGATCAATAATATCCTCACTGTTGTAATTGGCCTTTTTTTATAGGTTATTGGTATGTTGCCCTAATTGGTTATTTCTGCTATTCCTTGGCTGATTCAAGAATTGACATAAGATTCTGCAACATATTTGCTACTTGTTATAGTAAATAAAATACTGATTATGAATATGTACACGTGCTCAAAAGGATGAAAAAAGGATTTAAATCTCAATTGTACTTCAAGAAACTTGCAACATTTTTTTCCGAGTGGCCATGAGTTTTCATGGATAAAGTGAAGGTTGATGGAAAGAGGCAAGCATCAGATCAGTTTTCAAAGAAAAGTTTTAATGAAACATACTGGTTGGGTTCTTTTCAAAATTAAACATCCCTTTGGACTGTGAGTGAGGTGCAATAAAGAGTCAAGGTTTTGCACAAAGGGCATTATTTTTTAACCTTCAAAGGACTTGGGAAACAAACTCGCAAAAGTAGACATCCAAAACAGGCTGGGGCCAAACACAGCGAGCACACTTAGCAAAGTATCTTCTACTTTGGCCAAACACAAAAGGCAATCAGTTTAAGGTGAAAGAGGTGCTGAGATCAGGCAGCGGTGTTAGTTCTGAGCACGAGACATCTCTTGTTGTTTCTTGGTGCATTTAGATCCTTTGACGTTCATATGTGGAAAAAAAAAAATCGCCCATATACACAACAGAGCATTGTAACAATGTTGTGACACTAACCAAAATATTGGGAAGCTGGCTTTTCATTGTGTGCATGAACCTGTATTTGTACTGTAATTCTGATAAGATACTATGTGGTCGTTTTTCTGTTCTTCATCTCTAGAAGTGTACAGTATCGTCTGAGCGACATACTCAATGCAGCAAAGAAACACAAAGTGGGGAGGACAAATGCTTTACATAAAAAGCCCCTCACTGCAAACATACCCCTGTATAAAAATATATGCTTCTTTATAGGGGACTTTAATACAGATTTTGTCAAATATTTATTAAAATCACAATGGAATTGCATTTTAAGATAATTTTTCTTCTGTAATTTGGCATATTATGTTGAAACAGCAGACTGGGAGTGTGACATGATGTGGGGAGGGATAGTATAAAGAACATCCTTTAAGTAAGGAAATACAATTTTATGTGATAGATGCAGTGGTTTTATTGTTCAAAAATCTGTAATGTTATTGGCTGGAATTTGTTACACACACCTGCTGCTACACCATATGAGAACCACTAAATATTCTCAGTTTCCAGGATTTTTATATTTTAAAAAATACAAGAAAATAAAAAAAATCTTAAAATTGTATTTATTAAATTGGCATATGACATTATGACATGGAAAATTAGCTAATAAGGTGAAAAAGTTTTTTTTTTCATTGTGTCTTTACAGGCCTGAAGCATACATTATCTGTATGAGGACTTAGGTCTGGGGTGTGTGAGTCCTGATGTATTCTGATACATCTCTGCCGCTTTTGGATTCAGGCTGTATCAAAGTCTGCATAGAAGCCTCGGGGAAGATGCATTCATGTTTCATACAGGGGTATCTGCATCGGCTCCAATATGGGATTAGTCTGCATTCCCAGAACCAATCACAACAATTCCTGACTCTCTCTTCCAACTGAGTCCAGGGGTTTTAACAGCAAATAATGCAAAGAAAGGTTGTATAATTTGTTGGTATTTTTAAGATGTGTCTTTAGTTTTTGAGTGTTATTGTTTTTTTGTATTTTTTTTTTTTTTTGCATTATCAGTTAAGACAAAAAAAGAAAAAACTAAATGCACAGAGGTGATGTTATTGTAATGACTTGTGTAAATTACTCTTCTCTTCCCTTTCCATTGTTGTTGCCGACTAATAAATTAAAGCTCTATATTTTATAAGAATGGAATGCTCCCCCCCTTCATTGTGATTGGCTTGATACTGAATGTTTTCCATGTTCTGCCCAGAACCTTCTGGATCCTTGGAATAAAGTTGTACCTGTTAAAGAGATATGTATGCAGATTTGTATAAACGAAAGCGAAAACATTGATGTTGTTGCAATTCCTTGATCACAAATACCCCTTTTCCACCGCAAGAACTGTCACTGCAGGAACCTTTACCCGTGTTTACCCTTTCTGTTGCGGTGAAAGGTAGGCTGCAAGCTCCGCCCCTTCATCAGGTGCAGCTATTGATGGCACCTGCCCTCATTAGCGCAGCTGAAGTTAATCAGCCAGGCTGCTCTATAATAGGAGGCTTGTGGCTCTGCTTCAGTTGGATGTGTGACGCCGGAGGGTTAACACCTTCAGTTAGCTCTCCTGGTTTTGTGTGTGGTGTTGTGAATGAGTGTGAGTGAATTTTGAGTTTTGTTCTTTTTTTTTTCAAAACACCAATCCCTCCTTCTACTGACTCCCAATTTCTTAGTTTTTCAAGCCCAGTTCTTTTGTTCATCTCTCCTTTTGATAGACTCAGTGGGTGTTTGTGTGGACAAGTTGTTCCTCATCACCTTTAAGACCCCAAGAGACCCATTTTGTGTTGAGCACAGTTTGATTTTGTTAGTTTCCCCTACCAGCGACCGCCATTTTTAAGTTTTGTTTTGAGGGGAAACGTAACATTTCCTCGTCCCAAAAATGGTCCCTGCAACCGAAGTAGTGCTCTCCGAGTTCCTGGGGATCGTCAGTGTGGAGTTCTAGCACTGAACATCCCTGACTGGTTAAACATATGATGCAAACAGCGCAAAAATATCACCCCTGGAAATTTTTAAGGACAGAAGAAAAAGCAACCCCAAACAAATTATCAAAAGATTATTGTATCAAGAGATTGTTAGCAAGTGATTGAAAAGAAAACCATTTGTCAACTGCACACCATGTCACAATTGATCTTCATTACTCTACATAAAAGCAGTTCCCTCTTTTCTGCTCTGGCTTTTCTAGCATCCTCAATCTTATTTTCATCCTCCATGTGCCACTTCTCCAAAACCAAATGGAACATCTCAGAAGCACAGTAGTAAATAAACATGAACATAATGACAGTCTCAATGTCTTCCATGTTTACTGTTTTGCCGTTGTCCGTTGCATGCAGAATGACTAGAGACCTCCTCCCTATTTGCACAAAGTTCCTTGTTCTTAGGGTTTGGTGCAAGCACAAACACACTAGA
The DNA here is from genome assembly GCA_900302615.1 of Holocentrus rufus. Classification (NCBI taxonomy): domain Eukaryota; kingdom Metazoa; phylum Chordata; class Actinopteri; order Holocentriformes; family Holocentridae; genus Holocentrus; species Holocentrus rufus. The sequence continues at coordinate 58,380 of OMLF01017090.1, read as the reverse complement.
GCTTACGGGACTTGCTTTGCCCCCAGAAGCCTCTTTGATGCACAAAACCTGCAAAATTTGGCCCTGGAATGTTATGATGGAAAAGGAGCAAAATAGAGATTGATAAAAGTCATAAATTGTTAAATGCCCCTTTAAATATCTGAAATTTATCTGTTGTGTTGTGCAGTAAGATATCCAAGATGACTGGTGTACTTAGATGCCAAGGCTAGTCACCACGAGGGCAGTAATAACTACTCTGCATATTAGACTCAAATCATATGGTGACTAAGATTTTCTGCATGTCCACGCCACAATGGACAACAAACTATTCTAAAGGCCCCGAGTTGGTCGTATTGCTTCCATCCTATCATGAATCAAATGGAGTGGGTGCTGGCAGGACGTGGAGGCCCAGCCTGGCTCCAGCACCCCAGGGGGACTGACTGTGGTCAGGTCAGGGTAGTGTGCTTTAGTCAGGCCCAGAAGGGTTTCTACACCTCGTAAAAAACTAGACGTCAGAGCTGACCCCTGATCAGCCCAACAGTGACTCACATTCTCCCTTAACGATCCAGGTCGGGGCAAACAGACAGAGGGAGAGTGAGAACGATTAAAAATAGTCCTGGAGGAATAGCACCAGGACGGTTGAGATGGAGTACGACAACTTGAGAAGATACAACTACTGACAGCAGCATTGTGTGTAGCTCTCAAGGGTTTAAGACAGGTTTGGATAAACTCTTGCTGTTGTGCCATCAAAAGGTGGCTGTGCACATATATTTAAAGGAAGGACGAATGAAATGACAGGCCATTAAATAACTATATTCCTAACATAAGCAAGATGAATAAAATGAATGAATTTCGTTGTTAATCATGACAATGACAATAAAGGATTCTATTCTATTCTATTCTATTCTAAAATATATTCTGGCGTGGTATACATTTGCATTATCATGCACACATCTCAAAGATTCTCAAAGATTCTCAAACGTTAGTATATCATCGTCAAATCAATTATGATACCTTGGTATTATCACCATAAGCAAATAAGACCCCTGGTAAAGACAGCTGGTAGCTTCTGTCTCATGCTAGTGATTCTGTTTCTGTTTCTGTTTCTGTTTCTGTTTCTCAAAATTAACACCAAATTCCCCACAAATCCTGCTGTTTAAAACAGGGTGTTGCCAAATTTTCCACCTGTCCCATCATAATATTTGCTTATTCTCCAGCATTGCTGAAGAAAATAAAAATGGTCCTCTTTGTTGATGTTAATTTTATGAATGAATGTGTAAAGCATGAATGAACATTATAATAATTTATTAATGTCAAAACCCTGCACATAGAACCTTTTAAGCATGAAACTTTGCTTAGTAAAAAATACTCCCAGGGAATGTATGTTTGCTGCACACTCAGACAGATGACTCATCTGTTTTTATTCATGATTTATGTAAGTAAAAACATGCTGAGTGAACCCAAAGTATCAGTGATGCAAAACATATCTTATTCTCCTGGTTTTACTTAAACTCTGCATCTGACCAGCATGTCACAAAGTTGTAGCTGTGCAAAAGACATCATCAAAGGAATTTAGTCATCTGGATACTCACTCCCTTTCCACAAAAGTAGCATCTGCCTTCCACAAAGGCAGACAAGGCCATCCCATACAGAGACTCATCATATTGTAAGTTCATCGGACCACATATAACCTTGGTGACTTTTTGGTTTTGAATTCGGAAGGCAGAATCTGTCTCGCTGCAGGAGGCAGTCTCCACCTTTTCAGTCCAGTATGGGTTTGTTTCAGGACAAAACAGGCATTAGGTCAGATGGCTTGGAAAACCATCACAGGCTCCCAGGCATCAACTCACATCGGGGCTTTACAGGACTCTGTTGTCTCCTTTTCCATCTTGCCCCATAGAAAGAGCTCTGTTCCCGCTGTTTATCTGATCTGCATCAAGGAACAGTGGAGCAGCTGAGGAGAGTCAGGGTGGGAGTTCGACATCAATCTTGGATAAAGGACACTAACACCCAGGGTCATCTTCCCCCACAGAAGTTGTGCAAATTACGACTGTGTCATCATCCATCAAAACGGATGCAGAACCACACTGCCTCAAATCCAGCCACCTCTTCCTCAGATGAGTCAGAAACTGGCTTTCAACCAAGCTTACAACATCCTTAATTGACGGCGAGACGCATTTAGGGAATTCAACGCTGCCCACAACAAACCTTGACCCCTGAGAATCTGATCAAAGGCATTTCTGTGAGCCATTCTTTACAACACCACACCACATAGAAGTGTTATTGAGGGGCGTTATCTCCACACTGGCACATGACATGACACAATGCCAAGCCATGGGCATCACAAACATCATTCAAATGACTTTTCAGGCGAGGAATGCGGCTCTGTGTTATCAGTGAGTCTGATCGGGGTGTCTGTGGCTCAGGGAGGCAGACGTGGCATTCTGTGGGTATCAACCATCTGCGCCGTCTCTCTCACAGCGCAGAAAGCCGACAGACACTTACTGCATTGTTGGAGCAGAGACTCAGGACTCGGGACAGCGAGAGGCAGAAGTTTGGCATGCCATGAAACCGGTCCTTTGTTCACAGACATCCTTCAGAAGACCTACAGATCTTGGCCACCGCTGCAGCCAAGCTCACTCCATTGAGGACATGATGAGCTGACATCAACGCATCAACCTGGGCTTTTTCTCGCAAGTTGGGTCAAAGAGTTTAGCTGAGAAAAGTTGCTCAGCTTTTTTATTTTATGTGTCACACCAAATGTCGGGCTTGATGAACTCCCAGTTCTCATATTCTCAGACATTCTCATGCAGTTACCATATCCATATGGGGCTCTGGGGAAAGTGTGGAATAACCATTGTCGACCACCAATGCCCCGCAAAGTAAAGCAGGCAGCAGAGGGAGCAATGCTGCTCTCTGCCGGTTCAGTGCAAGTAATGTGGCACTGAGTTACAAGAGGGATCTTCTTACAGCTGCATTACATGTTATCAACCAGTAGATGGCAAGATTCACCAGTGTCTACTTTGTACAGGGTAGACAATCTTCCCTAGTTCAAATCAGTTCTGCAGCTATCATATGAAGACCTTCATTTGAAATACAAAAAATGATTAAGCCTGAAAGTATAAAAAAACATCAGCAAAACCAAATGTGTAATACGAATAGACAGCATGTGACCCACTATGCATACATATTGGGTCAGAGGAGGGCATTGCATCTTTTCTGATGAAAACATGGAAATTTTTCGTTTCACATAAAATATAGGGTTTCGATATCCGAGGCTAAACTAGACTGTAATTTGTTTTCCTTTTCCAGTGTGTTGATTGGTTTTGGGAATGTTTCTCAGTCACAAATTATGTTTGAGTGAAATCTATTTACATCGCTGCTACCTCCAGCATCCCAAAGCATCTCAAAAGGAGCTTGCACATGTCATCCCTGCCCTGCCAAAACTACACATTCACATGGCCAGTAAGGCTCAGGTCTTCACATAAGCCCTTCATCTAAACATGGCCAATAATGGTTAAGTATTAATTACAGAAAAGCTGCAACAGTAGAGACATGAGATCATTGCAGGACCTCAGTTTTATGCCAGATGATGAGGGGATAAAAGAAAGAGAAAGCCTTTGTGATGGATCTCCTCTTTACTTCTAAATGTCAATACATCAATAGCACAAAGTGTACTCATTCATCACTGTCATAATCCTCATCCCCTTTGGGAATATCATCATCATCAGTCTGCCTCTGGTGGTGCTTGATAGAGTCACCTGCATTCCCGGAGAGATGGAAACATCAATAGTTTGTGGCATATGGAAGCACTTATTACTGTGGGCAGAAAGCTGTATGGTGTGAGACCTGAGTGGATTCATTCTCTCTAGATAACTGAACCCTCTTACCATAATTTACAGATATTTTTCTGTGTCCACTGCCCTTCCACAATATACAGTAACTGTTGAAGTTTTACATGCTTTACATATATTTAGGTTTGCTTGAGCCCGTAGGATTCAATATTTTAATATTTCTCCATGAGCAAGCTATAAATTGTAGTGAGGACTCTATGAAACAGTGGCATGTAAAATTCACATTCTCTCCTCCCCTGGGCAAGGACAGGCTGTGATCACTACTCTTTTATCTCTGCATTGCTGGTTAGGAGGAAGAGGAAAGCGACACTCCGGTCCTTCTAACATTCTTAATGAAGTCATCCCTGACACAGAGACAGAGTTAGGATCCCCCTGAGCCCTAATGATTGTATGGATGGCTGCATACTAATGTACAGCGGGCATGAGAAAGAGAAAAGCTCCCAAGTGGAAGCCTATTTAAGTCCCCAGCGAGCTAGAATGTGTGCTTTGTGCCTTTCCAAGGCGATGCAATTCAAGTATCCTGGAAAGTCTCACCAACTGGCAATGCTGGGATTCTTCTCACATGAGTTCACACCCCACCAGGATGGGCGCTAAGCTTGTGCTAATTGAGAGAGCTTAGCACAGATGCTCTCCTCCGGGTTGGGGGGATAGCTTCATGGTGTGATGACGTTGATTATTTCCCACATTTCACTAAATAATTCCGCAAACCTCTGATAGAGATATCATTTGGCCTTGGTTCAGAAAAGCATGATCGCTTTCTTGTGTCTGCCGGCTGTCTACTTAGTCCAACTCATCATTTCATTACGCCAAAAGGTCTGACACATGGCTCAAGAAGACCAGCTGGAGAGAAATGAGGACCGATCATAGATGAGTAAACAGATGAATAAAATTTTATTACCATCAAAGTCATCAACTCAGTCAAGGAGTACGGTACAGAGCTTACAAATGCAAGACAGGACCTACAGGTGACCACTGGTCCTGGCAAACATCACATCTACAAATACACCTGTAAGTGCATGGCAAAATGAACAGACATGGAATACTAAATACAGTGAGGAATGCATTGGAAAAAGCATTGCTTTAAACCGTGTAACAGTATTTAAACAGTATTTATTTGCCATCTAAACAAAGAGAATGGACTACACAAAATATTCTATTCACATAAATAATCTCTGATATTCTTCTGATTAAGCCTCTCATTAAAATCTACATATTTATGTTAGACAATATAAATAAATTATATCATGGTATAATCTAAATAATGTATCTGCACACCGATCCACCTTACACAATTTCAAAGGTGTGAGATTCATGTATAAATAAAAGACTCTGAAACAACAAAGTCAAACCTCAGATGCTAAAAATGACAGCAAACTGTGATTAGTTTTCTCTAGAGCCGATCTTCTCTAAAGTAGTTGCCCCATTTTATCTGAAATAGACGTCTCCATATAAATTTACAGGTGCGCACAATAACTACATAGCCTCTCGACGAAGGATTGGGCAAAGTAAGACAAAGTGGCTGTGCAGGAGCCCATTACACATGACAGTTAAATTGAAGTACGTAACCTAATAACTGTATTAACAATGTGGCTGCTGTCCTGCTGTGACCAGGGACTGAAAACCCTTTGTCCAGACGGAGCAGTGTGTAGCGGCACAGGAAATCAGGTGGGGACTTCACAGGTCAAAGCGTGACTAATATGATCTTAGCCACCCCCCCAACCCCCCCCTGCACACACACTCATTTGACAGCAGCCATGTATTAGTTAATTGGCCATCTGGATGGGCCAAGGGACTGACAATTGGCAAGGACCACGGACTTCTACTTACAGGTACATGGACTTTATTGAAAGGACACCAGGAATCACAGTTTCTGCAGCCAGTCGAGTATTGCTCAATTTACTCTAGGGTGATTACAGAGAACTTCTTCTGTAGCTCGTTATTGACATTTGAGGGGACCAGTGACAATTAATATGGATAGATTGTAATTATTGTTCATCAAGTATAGCTGAAAATCTATGCCATAAACAAATGACCAAATGAATAGAAACAAATAAAACAAACAACAAATAAATAAACAAATAAATTAATAAATACTGTAGATTGAAAAATGTAAAACAAATGCTGTATAATCTGTATCTTTCTTTTTTTTTTTCACAAGACAGGTCAACAAAGCTGGGTTAGTGGAGAAGACTCTATCTACCACAAAGTCAATATGTGATGAGAAAATGATGAATTTACTTCCCTTGTAAAATGCATGTGGTCTATTTACGCACATTTCTTTTACAGATACAACCAAATATTAAGACATAAGTGGTATTAGAGTCAATATTCTAAGACGAAGGACATAATCAAATGAAATCAGATACAGGTAGAATGACACAATTCCTCGCACATGATGGATAAAGATGAAGCCTGCTTTGATGTATCTATAAAGATGAGCTACAAATTAATTTTGATGCATAGAAACTACTATGTAACAACAAATTTCCAGATCACTTACATTTACAGCAGGGGCACTAAATGTACAGTATGAGTAGACAGCATGATCAACAGTAGGCTTTGCCTCAACAAGGCTTCTGCTTAGAGGCAGGAGTGCTGTGGCCGACGATAAGACAGGATTGGCAGAGTGTGTAAAGGCCAAGTAGCGCATCTTTATCCACCAAGTGGTTATAAATGTAAAATCAACAGCAAAAAGTGAGAACGCATGCTGTTTTGGCTACTTCTACAAAGGTCTCTATATACAGAATCTTTACACTTACAGCTATGAGGTTCTTTCCTGAGCAGGAAGCTAGCAAAGGAACATAGTGTGTGTGTATATGAGTGTGTGTGTGTGTGTGTGTGAGTATGTGTGTGTGTATGTGTCTGTGTGTGTGCACACGCACGTGTGAAGCTGCCTATCTCAAAATACAGTACTGGGCATAAAAAAAATCCCAGTGACCAATCTCAGCATCGTTTCATAATAATTGGTTTGTGTAGACAATAACAGATAAGAAAGAGAACAATGTTTCCCCTAAGAAAAGCAATACACGATCTTCTCCATGTGTGTAACCGAACGAGGACCACTACATCCTAGATATTATGGTCCATAATTTCAGGAGCAAAGCAAAGCTGTTTGGTATCCTACCGACTACCATCATAACAGAACAAATACTGTAATAGCAAGACGGGGGGAGAGAAAGTTTCGAAAGTTGGCTCATTAAAAAGGAATCAAAGCCATATTCGGCACAATTATGTCTCCCTTTATTCTTCTCACTAAAAGAGAGGATTCAGAAAGAAGACTTAAGCTGTAAGCCACAGCTCTACAGTGAATCTGTTTTGCCCCTAAAAGTCAAATGTGTGGAGACAGCTATGGTGGTAGCTATAGTCAGACACAAAACACCTTGTGAAAGCTAGGAGGAGGAGGAGGGGGTCATTGTAAAAAGACACAATACATGTAAAAAGAAAGCCAATGCAATGCAACACTCAGGAGAGATAGCACACAGCCTCCATGAGATGATACTAATGCTGCAAGTGAGAGAGAAGCAGAGTCAGTGTCACCATGCTAGCAGCTAATGTACAGTGTGCAGGAGTTGGCGGGGGCTGCAGAGGCGGGGTCTAACCCTGCTCGTCCCCGGCCTCGGCAGCCGCCTGGGGAGGAGCTGAAGCGTCTCCATTACAGCGCGATGTAGGTTCGGCCTCCTGTGGTGCTGGACTAGGCTGCTCCGGCTCCGGAGCCGAGGCCGCCACCTCGGCCACGGCCTCTGCCGCTGCTTGGCTGCTCTCCACTCCGGCAGGGGGCTCTGTGACTGCAGCCGGCCCTCCCTCGGGTGCCGCTGCGGTGGCTGGTCCTGCAGAGGGGTCCGCGGCCGCCTGGGGAGCCGCGGGATCTGCGGGGACTCCGGCTGCAGGGCTGGCTGCCCTGGAGTCGCTCTGCTCGGGCGCTCTCAGTCTCTTCATGATGGTAGTGACCCGCACGGCTTTCTGTAGGAGGAGGCATGCGGAGAATCAGAGCACACTAAACACAAGTGGGTGCACTACCCTGAAAGCTTACTCAGAGAACATGAAGTCTCATCAGGCTGCCTCAACTCAGTTACGCAATCCTGTGCTCGCTGCTCATATGAGGACCATACAACTATTGTTGAACTTTGTGAAAAGGCTTCCTGGAACTGAGAACAAAAAGGCTTACCTTCCACTTTGCTTTGGCAAAGTTCTTCTCTATCTGCGCGCAGACGTTTTCCTTGATATTCTTATCTGAAGCTGCACCCCCAGAGATCCTGGTGTACAAAATGGGAAAAATACAACTTAACAACAGAGCTTTATGCTTTGCTTATCTTTGGACACCAGTTCCACAAAAATGCAGGGCGCTGCATGCACTATCTCTCAATTCATGTTTCATTTTATTAAACCGGCGAGCTTGCGCAAGGACTGCTTAACCTTACCACAAGCAAAGGAGAAAGCCACATTGTTGCAGCCATGCTGATTAAGTCACTACAGCCTGCTGTTTTTGTAGAATATATCAGAGATTGTGCCATCCTACCATTCATGGTTTATAGCCTCCTGAGCTGTCAGTCTCTGGTCTTGATCCACCTCCATCAGACGAGCAACCAGACTCTTAGCTGACAGAGAAAAATCACACAGGAAGAACTCAGCAAACAAAGGTTTATTCTCCTGATAGATTGGAATATAAACATGAGATGCTTTTGAACACTCAGCAGCTAAGAAGGGGAGCCATTCCCCAAATTGAAATGTTTACCCAGCAAGCTGTCATTGTTTACCTCCAGAGCGTTTACCTCATCTTAAAAGTACCTGAGTCAGAGATGTCATCCCAGTATGGAGAGTCAAACTCGTAATCGCCTGCCAGGATCTTCCTGAACAGGTTCTTGTCATGGTTTTCATAATCATCATCGTCAGTTTCATCATAGAAAGGAGGGTTGCCTGACAGCCTGAGCAGCAAAGAAACAGAACCAAAGAATCATCTGCAAACATACATCTAAGACAATCAAAACAATGCAGCTGGCAGCATATATGAAGAAACCCTATTATATGATATACCAGAGGATATGATGATGTTCTCATATCAGACAAGATGTGAGCTTCTCCTTAAATCATCCAAATGATTTAACATGTAAACAAAATTTAAAAACAGCATTTGTCTCAAAAGTCGTCTGGAGGGTCTTTGAGAAAGACACTGAATGTCATTAAAACTACGTTGGTCAGTTAATGCTGCATTAACATCATATGAGAAGAAAGATAGAGGTAGGACAGATTCCCATCACCACAACATGCAAGAGTTCACATCAGTTGGAAAGTTCAACAGGATTTCTTCAAGTCTATATCAAAAGCTCACACTATTAAACCATTAGTTTAACAAAGTTCTGTTTTATGAAAAGCAGAGATGGTTTGTGGTTAAAAAAAGGCATGCATGATTAAAATAGCATTAAATTGGGATTTATTTACCTTTAACGGTGGGGTATGACAGAAAAATAGGCACTTCCCAACTGTAATTACCAGTTGGATGTGGATGTGAAACACTGACCTTTTTTTAGTCAAAAGATCATTCTAAAGGTCAATCCCATATGATGTGAATGCAACTTAAATGCTTAAAATGTAAATGTAAAATGCATGAAATTCCATTATAGTAGCTAAAATGTCTGCTTGGATTGTGTTTTCAGTTACTATGGCATCCCTTTTATGTGAATCAATGCAATTAATTCTAGATCTCAACTGCAAAATACCCATATTTTGTCAAAATGTATGAATACCAATAGTATCTGAGTTCAGACAGAGACACCTCCACAGTATCTACCTCCTATTTCATTGTGGAAGACGAACATTTTCATTCTGTAAGTTTCATATCAGAACTTACAGTATGTACATGATGACACCCATAGCCCAGCAGTCCACAGGTCTGCCATATCTCTGTCTGCCAACCACCTCAGGAGCTGCAGGGAAAAAAAAAAAAAAAAAAGGTGACACATGGATAAAATTGCTGAGAATCAGAAAACTACAGTCGGCCACCACATCACATTTGCCACCTGTGTCCCTGTATAAAAATATCGCAGGAAATTCCTCACTTTAATGCCTTCTTGCCACTTGGTAAAGTTGGTATTCTCACCCAGGTACTCCGGGGTCCCGCAGGGGTCTTTGATCAGTCCATTCTCCAGCTTGGCTAGATGGAAGTCACTGATCACTATTTTAGAGTGCTTCAGGCGGTTGTAGTACACCAGGTTCTCCAGCTAGGGAAACAGCACAGCAAGATGACAGCAGTTTTTTTTTTTTTTTAAAACAAACTAATAAAAACAAATCTATTGCAATCACCCTCTTCACATTTTGTGCTACAATGATGAGACATTTTGTTGGGCTTCTGACAGAAATGATGAGGACGTATCCCATAAATATTTATACTATTAAATGGAGAATACCCAAATAGAAAACAAATCAGAGACACTGAGATCTGGAATGCTGTTCTTTTGCTGTTCTGGCTAAAAGCTGAATTCCTAATACTCAGTTCAAAATAATTCTGTTTAATAAATGCACACATTTCCATTGAAGCAGATGTCCTCATGCAGAGCAACCTACAATAGATGCAATATGTCTCCCTCAGATGAGCGCTGAGGGTCTGATTTTGGGACTGTTGTGAATGAGGGAAATACATTGTTAGAAAGACAGGACCCAGAAGAATCACACGGCATGCAGCTTCACTCTGTGTAACAAGGTTATTTGTCCATAAACTCCGAATAAGCATAGTGTATTGAATTTCATCTGAAAGTGTGGAGGGCCTTAGAATATTATGCAGACACAGTTGGATAGCCACTCAAAATGCAATTATATGTCTTAAGCGGCTGCACAAAACATGGTTACACAGCTTCGTTTACAGTTACATGGCTTTGTTTATGGTTTTTGGGCCATTTGTGACAATTTGAAAATTGACAAAAATTGCCTTAAGATTGCCCACACCTTTCACAACAACTGGAAAAACTTAATAACTAAACTAAATAAGTGTATTTTTTAATATCTGGATTTTTTTTTAATTTTATTTAATTGGCCGAGTCAGCAATCAGGTGGTAAGTACTTCTTCTATAAATAGCTCTATAGGATTCTTTTACTGTGAACCTACAAAAACATTACATTTACTGATATTTGGCATTTCCTTCCATGTAGAAACATTGTGGAAGTCTTGAAATTTGTTCTGCTTGATTTAGCCTCTGTCTTTCACCTAGTGCATACTGGGATCGGCTCCAGTCCCACATGACCCTGAATAGGATGTAAGGAAAATGTGTGTGTGTGTTGTATGGATGGATGGATGGATGGATAGTGATTTGGAAAAACTGTACTTCTGCAGCTTGTTACCTTGAGGTTTCTGTGAACGATGTGCAGGGAGTGGAGGTAGGCGACAGCCTCCAGCACCTGGCGCACCACATTACTGGTATCCCGCTCTGAGTAATAGCCTTGGTCCAGGATCCAGTCAAATACTTCTCTGCCTGTTGCACTGTGGAAGGAACAAGGAGGCCCATCATGCATTGCACGGGTCTGTTGTTGAATTCCATCCATGTGTAAATGTCTCAGACACCTTTTTGCAGTTTTCAAATGAAAAATCAGTCTGGTGGATCCGCTGCGTGGAGTCTCTAAAAATCATGGTACTGTAGAAACCTCTGATTGTATTTCTACGTGATTAGATGAGAAAATTGTTAAGTACACACTCGCCAAGAGCGAAAACTTTTGACAAGATTGCATAATCCGCCACACCTGCTTAAGGGAGATGATTTTAGTAATTTCCATATGGATGTTTTCTCTTATGTTTGATGATTTCCCTCATAACTAGAATTCCAGAATCCACACATCAAGTGTCCTTGGTGGAGGAGAGGAGTATCGTACATTTAACACATCCATGGAAATGCATCAAATTCCCCAAGAACACACGCTGATGAGAATGTGGAGCAGCCAGCAAGCAATCATATCTGAATACCAAATGAGTGAAGTTCAGAGCTGTTCTCATATCTACAGGGCCTCGGGCTACAACAGCTCATTCCCCACGAGTGCATAATCAACACATGCAGGAGGCCTCAGCTACCGCAAAGACAAGCAGAGAGAGAGACACACACACAGACACACACACACACACTCTCCTGTCATCAGACGTCTCAACTCACAGTTCAAGGAAGAGGAAGTACTCTTTTCTGGTCTCGAAAACGTCCACCAGTTGGAGGATGTTGGGATGCTTCACCCTGAGGAGATGTGACACAAGCCACAAAGAGAGGGAGAGAGGGAGAGAGAGAGAGAAAGAGAGAGAGAGAGAGGATGTCTTGAGTCATGTAAGAGGTGGCAGTTGCATCCGTCATTCAGTTAGATGCATAATGCACAGCACTAATTTAATGCTCATGAATAACACACTGCAATAGTCAAAGGATCCGAGAATGGAAGCAACCATGTAAAAAAATAATAATGCAACCGCAAACATAATCAATTCAATTCACTTCACAACCCTGAGATCTGCGTGTTTACATCCTGTCCACTCATAGATCAGCGGGTTCACGCCGGAGCTTTGTGATTTGATGTGTCCACTTGTGCACAAGAACAACCATGCAGCAGCACAGCACTGAGCAGCTGACCGTGCCTTTCACAACCAATGTACCAGCTAGGAAACTTCATGGTGAATTTGCCCCATGGAGCTGCTGTACACGCCAAGTGCACAGTGGAATGAGGATTTGGAGTAGTTCTGCACATCATTATGGACTTGTCCCTGTCACTGATTCTGTGAACACAATGCTTGTAAACAAACAAAATCCTCCTGTATGGCAGGACATTAGTAGAGACTTCTCACAAAGAAATGACACCTTTACCTCCCATTATATCCACCAGTGGAGGAAAATGTGCACAAATCGGTAATTTAAGTAAAAGTAGCAACAGCATAATGGAAAAATACTCCATTTAAAGTCAAAAACTCTGCATTTATAATGTTACTTAATAAAAAGTCTTGAACTATTAGCAGTAAAATGTACCTAAGTATGAAAACTAAAAGTAGCCACTGTGAAGAATGGCCCCTTTCAGAGTTTTAAATTATTGATGCATTAATCTGTAAGCGGTATTTTAATGTTGCAGTTCTAACTGCTCCATATACTGCTCACTAGTTTAAATTATAGCAATACATTATGGTATTAGTTTTCTATTTTGCATGTAAAACTTATTCTGCAAAGAAACTAGTGACTACAGCCGTCAGATAAATGTAGTACATCAATGTTCCCTCTGAAATGTGGTGCAGTAAAAAAAAGTAAAGAAGTAAAGTAAGTAAAAAAAAAAGTAAAAAAAACAGCAGTATTTGAGTAAATGTACTGAGTTACTTTTCACCTCTGATATCTATTGCATTTTCCATCTCACTTCTCTGCTTCATCTGCCGTCTGTAACAAATTGTTTGATGCCACTCAGGGTTTGCTAATGTTTTTTACTAAAAAGCAAATTTATGAAAGAGTCTCTGCCACCGGCTCTTGAGAAAAATGTCTCCGATAAAGAAGAAATGGGCGTTGTGTGTGTGATCAGTCAGGTTTGCTTGACTTTTATTTTAATAAAAGTGAAGCAGTGAGATTTGTTTTTTCTGCTTTCTCTGTAAAATGAAGATCCACAGTGAAAACATCGTAATTTAGGAACATGCAGAGGGAAAAACATTAAGTACAACTAATGATGAAGGCAGCAACTTACATTTTTAAGATGAGGATCTCATTTTTTGCAGCCTTGCGGACTTTCCTTCCATCCTTTTTCAGGAACTTTTTACATGTGTACATTTTCATTGTAGTTTTGTCCTTGGCCCTAAATATCTCACAGAACTCCTCCCTGAAATGAAACGATAAGGGCAGCTCTAAATCATGCACTGGAATATAAAAGCAGGTCATTATCCCGCAGAACATTATGGCAAAAGCAATATACACTAATAAATACAGAAGAATAAAATATCCAGTCAGTCTTAAATGGTTGATATAAAATCACTGTACTGTCCACAAGTCATCATAACACAAGTCTATAGTTAATGATTGGTTCAGCCTCTGATGAAATACTCACGATTTAACGATCTGTCCCAAGTCATATTTATCTGTCACCTCCGAAGGATTATTATAATCCTTCTTTTCCCCGATTGTTAAACAGCCAAATGGCATGGCCACTCTTGACCTGAAAGAGAGAGAGAGAGAGAGAGAGAGAGGGAGAGAGAGAGAATTAAAAGGAGCGAAAACTCCCATCAATCTATCAAGACGTTATGTTCTGACTTCCCGCCCAGCTAATGATTTCTGCTCAACTCAGCCTCATAATGCACTATAATATTAAACAAGATGATGACTGGGCAAAAGTTTAGCCCATCTTCACTCGGTCATAAAGATTCACACCAGAAAATGCTTAGAAAGCCTTTTTTAAAGGTGGAAGAGCCAAAGCTAAACAGTGAATATCAATGCGGTGTCTTGTTTCGCTTAACTACTGTAACAGGGACTTTCATAATCCTGCATTAAGAAAGAGAGTGAGAATCCGCTGCAGGGGCTCGGTGTTACACCAGGATATAATTTACAGGAGAATTCCTTTGGGGAATGGGTGTAAGGAGTTGCAGTGAAGCAAAGTAGCACCGAATGTACCAGTTTCAGTGTGTAGCACGGGGTGAAAGTCGCAATCCGCAGGGGTCAGGGAGCGGAGGGAGAAAAGGTTAATACGATCCACGAGCTGAGCCAGGCGAGCTCAGCCACAAGTGAAGCATTTCCAATCAAGAAAGGGAGTCAGCATTTATAGGCAGCGCACCCCAGGACTCGGAGGCGAACCGAAGCACTTTACGAGCTCTGCATCAACACTCGCGCACCTAATTGCGGCGCAGCCTCTCTCCGTCTCTCTCTGGCACAGCATGGACTGAAATCTGACACCAACCTGTCCCACTCTGCTGCTGCACATTTTTACCGAAAATTACTGATTTTACGGTCAGCTTAATTGGCGTGTTATTTTTGTGTTTCAAGGGAAAGTTTTTTTTTTTTTTAATACATATTTAGTTTCCTCCCTGTGCAGACAGGAACAGAGACCCCAAAATGAGCAGCAGCTCAGTCTGACATGACAACACACACACTCTGTAGTGTGGCAGTTAAGACAGTGTGTGTGTGTTTGTGCATGTGAATGTCTGAATGAGTATTAAAGAAGAGGTTGATTTAGGGCGATAAATCAGTATTATATTGATACTGCGTTATGAGATTAGATATCATCTGGCATTTTGGATAATATTGTGATTTATGTGTTGTCTTTTCCTGGTTTTAAAGTCTTCATTACAGTAAATTGATGCAATTTTCTGAAGTTATTAGACTGCTGTAGCTGTTCTGTTATTTGTTTCTACCTGCTTGGTCATCACACCCACATTAATAATGATTGTTTATGAAAAATCTCATATGTAAGTCTCCTGTGTCTTATGACATCACCAAAACTAATCCCTGCAATGTCGTCACTGGTGGCTCACCTTGTATCCCCTCTCTCTCTCATTCTCTCTCTCACCCCCGTCCTTCCTGTCTACCTCTACCGTCACTGTGCAAAAAGGAAAAAAAAAAAAGTTGATCTTGTCTATATCCCCATCCCTTGGTTGATTTCGCTCTGCATTTACAATAGCTGGCTGCCGGCTGTGACTCAGTCATTACTCAGAGAAAATAACTGACAACTGAAAAAAGCAGATAGGGTCAGTTAGGACAAGTGAGTTTGTAATCAGAAGTTTGCTGGTTCAAACCCCCGGACTGGCTGAGAGAATCCAGAGGGGAAACCGAACAACGCTCTTCCCTCTCTCAGCAGCCACCAGTGAGCTGCCCTTAAACAAGGCACAGCCCTCTTAATTAGTCCGGTGAAGCTGCTCAGTGTCCAGCAGCACAACACCGCAGCCTAGTCGCGGGCAGCTCCCTGGTGTGCGTTTGTGAAACCGTATGAATGCAAAGCAGGGCGTTGCTGCAAACGATTGCACAGCAAAATTCCCCCAGATGAATAATGGCTGAAAATATGTCTTTCCTAACCACACAGCTCTGTTCATCTCTTCTCTACTGGCACCGTGGGTGATTGATGTCCACATGTAAATGAGCGCAGACTGCAAGAGAAATATAGCGTCGTGTGTAAGGGGGCAATCTGTTCAGCACAGCCCTGTGAACTGGTTCGTAATGCAATCTAAATGAACGAGGCTTGACACAGGAGCATCTGAAAATGTGGAAAGAGAGAGAAGAGTGTGCGCTCTCTGAACCTCGTTTTTCATCTGAGGCGAGAGTCTGCTTTTTACGGCGAATGCAAGGAGCTGACCTTTCCCTGCTCCCCCCTCTCTCCCTCTCTCTCCCTCTCTCTCTCTCTCTCTCCCTCTCGCGCTCTATCTGTCTCTGTCTCTCTGTGCTAAATGTTTTGGCTCACTGAAGCTGTGCTGCATGAAATGAAGGAAAGTTCAGCAGAGGAAGTGGTTAAAATGAAAGCAATGCAGAGCGAGTCTGGCAGATTTTTTTATTTTATTTTTTTTCGGAAGTTTTTTTTATACTCAGAAACACTTCAGAAAAAAGATCACCCTAACTGGAAAAGACAAAAAATGTTTTTTTTTAAAGTTTGGCAAGAGAAAATGTAAATCAATGCACATTTCCTTCATCTACTTTTCTTCAAATAAACTGTTTCCATCAGCCTTCCTCACATTTTCTTTTGGTCTGAACACCAATATATCCACCTCAGCAAAGTGTGAAAACTTTTTTTTTTTTTCAAAATTTAGTGAAATCCAAGTGTTTCCATTCAGGTTTTCTCATGCACAAATAAAAAATTTGCACAAACATAGGTGGATGGAAATCTTACTATATCGTTGTGTGAGGACAGGGAGAACATGTGTGACAGAAAGAAAGAGAGAGAGGGCTTATTGATGATGATGATGATGATGATGATGTTATTGAAAGACTACTTTATTATTTTCTCCTTTCACCATCACCTCAAGGTAAGATGCATATCAAGTAAAACAGTCGACTGGGCTGATGGTACAAAACAACAGAAAATCTTGAAAATTTTTTCCAAAGCATCTTATTCAGCCTCTCCTGGTCTAGACAAAAGTGTGAGCTACTGTAAGTGGTGAAAAATGTGTGAACTCTGTCAAGCAAAAAGAGCAGGATGCTGGTGGTGTCACCCAACTGAGGCTGAATAATGGCCACGTTCTGGACTGACCAGCAGCAGTCGGGCATTATCGCCCCATGTTCTGACTGTTATCCACCCTCAGGGAGCAGCGATCGATGGCTCGCGGTACTTTATGGCCCAGCGTGTGACCTGAGCCGACCAGCAGGGCTGCTAAGGCCAGCTTTATATATCACAAAGGATTTTGTGCAGATGCAGTGGAGATTTATGGGACAGAAAATAGATAACAATAAAGTTCTGGGCTTATTAGGACGCACGGTGCTTCCTCCAGCCAGGGGAGGCGATGAGCAAATGAGGTTTCTCTTGTGCCCGTTGAAATCGATGGGGAAAGTCCTGTAATGCTCGAGTCTGGATAAAGCTTAGGATTAAGCTAAATGCAGTGCTTATGTGCACTGTGTCAAGACTTTTAAATGCAGCGGTTAGAGGGATTATTTTACCTGCTGCATTGGAATAACGTTGGGCTTCGCCACAAGGAAAGAGCTGGTATCAATTTGGGATGGTAAGCCTTGCCTACGTGAGGGAGCAGCCGTTCGCACTAATCCCACCATGAAATTCCTCTGCTGAGACACGTTTGCTTGTTTTTGAACATCTTAGTCCCTCTTTCACTTTCTGTCTAGTTTTCTATTCTGGCTTAGCTCTTCGTTCACCCCTTCTTCCTTGCTACAATCACTAAGTGAGATGTATGTTAATCGACTGTAAGACATTACTGATAAAAGGATAAATCCCCAACAATTGTGTACAAACAAAATCTGACATAAACAAAATTCTGCACAGGAAAAATGTGATAATGCAAAAATATGTACCTGATTGTATTGAATGCACCTAATATTGATGAATGATGATTTCAAATAAATAAATAAATATAAATCAAATCTACATATTAATAGAAAAATGTAAATGCAGTAAAGATGTAATGGAAATTACTGAATTCTGAGGCCTAACTAAGAGATAGAGTTAAAAAAAAAGTTGTAGTTTGACTTATTGTATGTACTTGGAATAACATATATGGTTTAATACAAACGCAAATCAAAATCCAGTATGGTATATAAAAATCTAATTAAAAGTTGTGATAGGCCTTTCTAGGGCAAGGTAGAAATGAAACAGTATTGAAGTGAATAAACAGCGGAATGCCTCTTTAAACTGTAAACAGGCCATATCTGCACAGTTCTTCTTTCAATTTGAAATGAGCATGCTGCAGACTATTGTTCAGTGTTTATTCTCCTGAATCTGTCCTGAGGAGGTTTAGATAAACTACAACTATACTGCACAGTGTAACCAGACCGCAGACCATCTATTGTTTGCAGAAACGAGCAGTGAGAATAATAAGCTGTGTACATCAAAGACACACTTCTAAGCCCCCGTTTCATAAAGCAGGCATCCTTGGTGTTTATCAAGTAAACTGCCTACAGGTTGCACCATTTGTTAACAGCTCCTTAAAAAAATGACACTCCTGGCTTTTTTCAAAATATATTCACCTTCAGTCATCAATTCCACAGCTGTCCAAAACATAACTCATCATACCATCTCAGACCTCAGTCTCACACTTCTCTACCCCAGTTTGGCATTATTCATAGATGCAGATTTCACTCCCTCCATACTTTAAATGTGCAAAAAGGTTCAACTATTACATCTTCTGGCTGACCATAATTCATCATATGGGTTTCTCATATATAAGCTGCGGTCCCTTTTCCATATCTTTTGTCTCTGCCTTTGATGTTTGTTTTGCATAATCTGAAGTCACAAATGAAACACAAATCAGTGCTGGAATTACAAAAGTGCACATGCAAATAAATGCCATTGCTGGGGAAAAAACAGAACGGACTATTGTCTGAAATGGGTCACATAACATACTATCTGCATCCAACATTCAAGATTTTGTCACAAAAACTAACACTGCCTATGATTGGTATAATCTGGACAAAAACATGATTGCAATGCAAGATATGTTACTCTGCAAATGACAAAGATGTACAACGTGACATTTTGGATAATCCTACTATGTTTAATGCTACAATTTGTGTGGGTGATTGAAATTCCACTTACTAGCAAGACTAGCTATGTATTTGTGTTATGTATTTTATGTGGTGGTGGTCGGAGGGGGTGGGTGAGGTGGTAGTATGTATATGTGTACAATATGTACCGTGCATGTTTAATCACTTGTTTGTGCAGAATATCATTTGTATTCTGTGTGTGTGTGTGTCATGTGTCTAATGCTTGGTAGTGTCTGCACATGGTTCTGCTCTAAAATGTAAAGGCATGTGGTATCTGCACATGCACATGTTTTTATCCTCTCCAGAATGTGTATATTTCTGTGTCTTCTGAATATGTTTTGTTTACTCTATCATGCCTTGGTGCTCAAACCCCTGGAGGGTTTGGGACTTTCTCTTACAGTAACATGCCTTTTCACTCATGCTATAACTCTGATTTCATATATATATGTGTGAATAAATCAAATTTAAAAAACATCAAATCTTGACGGCTGAGTGCACAAGGATCAGCCTTCAGAATATCATCTCTGTGTATGTATTTCTATCTGTCTATCTCTTTTTCTCCTGCCCCCTCCCTTTCTCTTTCACATTTTTCACTCTGTGCCGTGAGGTTGGCTGCAGCCTCAGGCCCACAAGGACAAGCTCTCAAGCTATTAGGAAATAAACATCCCTGACATTCATTTTCTTTCATCCCCACTGATCTGCAGAGCTTGTCCAAGAGTCTGTGATAGGGCTTTTCCTTTAGCTGGAAGGAGATGATAAGGTCAACACAGGTAGGCATGGTGACAATCGCACAGGCTTAACATAGGCCAGGGAGAAAAAGATGCTCTAATTGCCAGTGTTTGCCTTGAGGTGAAACAAAGGTGCCAGTGCAACTGAAGAGTGCGAGGAAAGTATGCTTCTTTTTTCAATTTGGATTACACTGAAGGCCTCTGACTCATTTTGACTAGAACAGAAAACAAGAAACAAATACAAGCTGAACTGCTGCAAATTAGCTCTACGACTTGAGGTCCCTCTAATTAGATATTGCCGATGATTTTGAGGCAAATTGCAAATTTGAGATTGGTCATAGAGTTTTTAAACAAGACTTGGGCTACAGTTACATTAGTCTGTGTGAAATTAAAATATCCAATCACACCAGGATGCGCATTAAGAGAGAGGGTTGAAAGCACAAAAATCAGATTTTGAGCACATTTTGAAGATCAGATGGCAAATATGATCCTCAAAACCAGAGACTGGAGTAGTCAGGCTGTGACTCAGACTATGATAAGACAGCAGGCAAACACAATTTGTTTTACAAATGTAATCTTAAAGGCTGACTGCTCTACACAAGGAAGGTTATTCTGACCCTTTTTATGATGGAATTTTCTAATTGTAGTGCAGAGCACATTCATCCTGTAATATGTCAACAATGGAGAATAATATACACCATGTTTACGAGAAAGTATAAAACCTCTTTATGCATCCAGGCGGGGGATGCTTTCCATGTTTGTTGTTCTCTGCTCTTCTTGTCACTGCACGTCGCATCAAGTACATGCAGGGAGTGACAGGAAAGCAATACTGAAACTCTGATCTGAGTGGTCAGACTGACTGGCATTTTCAGAAATGTGATTTGAATTGGATTTCAAACCACCAACAAATGTGGCCTGATTTTCAGCTGCAAAGAGTCAGTGTATAAAAAAACAAACAAATAAATAAATGAATTTTTAAAAAATCATGCTTTTCGTAGATGACACCAATACTAGTGAAATTCCACAATTCCACCGCAAAAAACACAAATTTCACACAGCACACACTCTTCTATTTAAAAACTTTGAAAAACATCAACAAGCAGAAACTTTATGTGTTTCAAGGATTTCAACCTATGGGCCAAATTAGAATAAGAACACTGAGTTACAAGTAAAGCATCGGCCCGTGGCCTTCAAATGGAAAACAAAACAGCCCAACAAAATACTAATTTCAAATAGGAGGAGCTGTATGAAACGTCCTGCTGCAACAACTAATACAATGCTATGATTATATGCTCTTATTTAGATTTCCAGTCCAGTAAGCATGACTGCAAGTGTTTTAAGTATTTAATCGTATAGGCTACATTAGGCTACATTAGTGTGTGTGTGTGTGTGTGTGTGGGAGTGGGCTGCCAGAGTGCAAAAGTCACAGTGTTATATAGTAAGGGCTTGCATTTGGCTTAAACTCATCTTGGTCACTTGTGTTAGGCTGTGAATAGGTGGGCAGTAATTAGTGTATTTTGAGCAAGTCCCATTTCTTTGTTTTTGATCATCAGTGACAGGAGATTTTTGTGAGAGACATAATGAGAGAGTGTCATTGAAACGGGACAGCTTACCCCATCAGTAATCTTAATAGCTCTAAATTAATGAAGGGATCCAGGGCTGATTTTCAAACAAAGCCCTCATTTGAATAAGAAAGTAGCCTGACAGTAGTGTTTACAGCGCTGAAACACGGCCATCTCATTAAGTCTCACCATAAATAAAGGACATTTACATTCACAGGCACTATGCGCCACAGGTACAACATTTGGCATGTACAAATGTGCTAATGAAAGTTATAGCTTGCTGTATAAGAGTGAAATCCCATTAATGTTAAAGCTGTCTGACTCTGAGTGAACTTTTATGGACGAAAGGCCAAAATCAAGGGCCAAGAGAATCCATTAGTGCTGGAGTTTACTCTATAAACAGTGTACTCAAGGTGGAATATTGATGTTATGCAATAAATCTAAATCTGCAGGAACATGGCAGTGCCACTGCCAATAGTGGCTAAATTACTGCTGCACTGCTCCTTGAATATTTCTACATAATAACAATAAGGGCACCTGGGATGGAGACAAAATCAAAGCATGTTATATATTATTCCACATTGCATGGTACAAAATGCATTAATTTAGTGGTGCTTCACTGTATGTGTGGATGCACTTCTCAGAAAATGGCTCGCTGGGGAAGAAACAACATTCTGCAACCTCATCACACTGCCTCATTACTGCACCTCACAAGAATTATGTCTTTTTAAACTTGACTTTAAGGGGAAATGGCTTCTTGGAAATTTTGACATAAAAGTTCGTATGCACCGTCTCGGGGGCTTTTTAGTGCACTAATTAAACTTGCAATGCAGCATATTAGGATTGCTGTTTCAACCTTTGCGAGGCCAGCCGAGGAATCTGGAGCCAAGAGAAATGGAGAGGTCTATAACGAGGGGAGAAAAAAGAAGGATAACAACGGCAGATAGGGAATAAATGTAGTGAGGGAAACTTGCATCAATCAGCAGCATGCGTGGAGGAGGATTAGAATAGAGACAGTGGCATAGGTTTTAAAAAGGGGGCGCGCACACAATTGAATTAATTATTCACGGCTGACAGTCTCCTTTTCTACAGCGTGTCTCACTGCGCCTGTGGTTCGTGTCTCTCTTGTATCGAGGAATCGCTGTGTCCCGGGGCACTTGCTTAACAGCGCGCTAGGAGCAGGAGCATGGCAGCTCAGGCTGTGCTGTAATAATTACCATCCCTCTCTCCTCGGCCCTCCTCTGCTCCCAGTTCAGATCCACAGCCCCTGCACCACTTGTCGGTGTCTGCGTGAGCCTCGATGACTCTCTCACGAATTCATTACATCTCTCATTTATCTGTCAGACCTGTGAGGGGTTGAAGAATTGGCGTTGCGCTTCAATTTTCTTCAAGGGCTTATAGAAGGCCATCTTAGGGCACATGCACAGGCACCTGTAGCAAATGCTGAGGCTCTATAGGCTGCCATTCATTCATAACAAGGCAGCAAACTCAATAACTGAGTCATGTTGCTGCATTCTCCCCTGAATGAAACAGCACTGCAGTGGCTTCTTTGGCTATGAGTGAGCTTGAGAAATGCTCTTCTCCACTATAATTCCCTCTCACTTCCCTCTTCTCTTCCCGTGGCATCACTCTCTCTCTCTCTCTCTCTCTCTCGCACAGCAATACTCGGACGCCTCTATGACTAATCACTTGCAGTGACAGAACTACAGGCTTAACCTACAAGAAAGCCTTACACTTCACCAGAATCATGAAGCGAATTACAGCCCCCACTTACAACAGCTTGTGAGCAGAGGTGAGACTGTGGGATCCTGTCACATAACAAACACCACATATACAGCTCTGTAGCCTTTGTGATGCCAGTCCTCCCAGGACTGGCAGACTGCCACGTTACAACTGCTGCCCGCTGTTCCACAACTTTTCCACACCAAGGGGGGGAAACGACAAAAAGCACAGACTTATTAAGGGTGGAAAATGAAAATGAATTTTTGTTATCAATTACTTTCCTCCCTGTGAGACTGCAGACAGCTCCTCAGAGCCTGTGTGCATTACAGTCTGAGGAACAGATGCCCCACAAAGTTTCTCGATAATGTCTCTCCACTCCTGAAACATCGCCTCAGAGCTGACTGACAGCTCCGCTGGCTTCTCAGCCTCTTAGATGTGATTAGATCCAAAATCAATCATGCAGGCATTGCTCTTTGTATCCAAAAGCATCTAGCACATGTATTTTCCCCCCTCTGGAAAAAAAAGCGAAAGCAATGAGGATAATTACCTACAGAGAGTTGTCCACCAGTGTCTCTAAATCATCCCCTCACATCTTTAATGTGTAGTGTAATCCTGACAGAGCCCCCAGCATTAATCTCATATGTCTCCTCCACACAGGAGATGGTTGCGTAACAGCGATAACCAAAGACGTATGATAGCAGGAGCACATCGCTGTGAGCTCTGTAAGCTGCCAGTGTGAACACACAAGCCCTTTTTGCTGCATTTTGTGTATTTAACCTGCGAGTCATGAAGAAATGTTTAAGATGACACGCTGTGGTGGTAATTCTGTCTGCACGCTTTTGGCAGTTTTGTTAAACTCATCATTAATCTGGCTAAAGCAATGTAGTAGATGTGCTGGATTTGCTATATTCTACTTTAAATATGGGATTGTGGACTTGACTTTGCTATGTGATCATTCAGAAACCAGCAGAAAATTCAATCTGCTGTAAAGTATAAGAAAATAAATAACGACGTCGACAAGTAGACAAGTCAATAAATGAATGCATAAATGAGTGAATGAATGAATGAATGATAATGAATTTGAAGTGATTAAATACAGTCTGCCTGTGTTCTTCAGCAGGAAATAGATCCCAACAAAACCCCAAGAGCTGTGGATTATGTCAGGTATCCATGTCATTTATTTAGAAAGAGCCGCTGCTTTCGAGTTTTTCACATGTAAATTTTTGATGGTTTGAGCTCGACAAGTATTCATCCAGCCCTATTGGGGTGCTGGCAGACAAGGAAGATCGCGTCAGACTGGAATCCTCTTCAAGTCACACAGAAACTATCTGGATGGATAGATTGCACTGGGGTTAAGTATCTTATTATGCTATTTTGGGTGAACTATTCCTTTAAGTACAATAAATGATTAGGAATGTGTTACTACTGAAAAAACCTGGTTTGAAAGAGGCTTTGAAATTGCATCACAAATCTCCTAATAGCCATGGCAGGTCTCATCATGCAGGTCCAGCAAAGTAACTGATCATGTTATGATGCAACTACTTGCCACCACCACCAATAGCTTCAATTAAATGCATTAACTAGTGTGCAATTCAGATGTGTTTGCAACAACAAACCAAATACTATGATTTGCTAGCTAACAAACTGACGTGATCTAAATACAACACTGACCAGATTTATAATTTGCAAAATGAGCACTGAATTCTGCTGAAATGGAAAAAAATCTACGCTCAGACATGCAATCTGCTGTTCAGAGCCACACACACGCACAGCCGCTGTGGACCTCCAGTATGGCAGTCAGAGGGCATGTTACTATAATGTCCCCTGAAATTTCTCTATAGTATTCTTTAGGTAAGATGGCACATAAGTGCATCACCCATGGAGAGAGTGTGTGAGAACACATGCCAACTTGTTTTGATAAAACAGCCACAGACAACCCATCCTGGGGGAGAGCTGTGTGTGTGAGAGTATGGACAGGAAGGTACGCCTGAATGCATACATGTGCATTAAAGTGTGAATGCATCGCTGTACTATAAGGATTCATGTCCTTTCCTATTTGCAATGGATACAGCCACCGTACCTAATTTTAGCTCTAGAAATGTCTCTTCTGTCATAATTCCTGTACTTAAATGTCACTTTAGAGCGCTTGTGTGCGTGTGTGTGGTGGGGGGAGGGGAGTAAATTCCAGCATAAGGTGATAGTGGCACATTTTGGACACCTAATTACACATACAGCGCTCTTCTAGGGGGGAGCTCCACATCACAGCAAATTATTTATGATGAAGGATGGCTTGGGGAGGATGAGCCATTAGAGAGGCTGACTGGGTTAACACACGAATAACATGGGCCGACCCCAACCTGAGACACCGAAGGTCTCCTGAGAAGCCTGTTTAACTCTGCCTGACAAGTCTGGAGGGAGAGAAGACAACACAGAGATGTACAGCATGCATATGCACACAGAAGCTCACAGAAGCAGGCAAACACGCAGTCAGCTTTATCCACAAATTAAAATTCATCATTACCACATCCCTGCAGCGTATATTCCCATTATTATGTTTACTGCATGATCCTCTATCATTGCACTGTGAACAATAAGAAAACCCCAAATTCTCAGATGCATTACAGAATCCTGACTGGATGGCCTCCAGGTTTTATAAATATGGATCCACAATTAAAATCTTCTTTTTTTTTACTGCATATTTTGCATAGGTAGTGCTGCATTTTTACTCCAATCATAATGGCTGCTTGAAATTTCAAGTTTTGCTTTCTTTTCAACTATCAAAAACTGCAATAAAATGACTGCAGCTCTAACCAAGCCAAGAAACATTATACTGCATTACAGTATACAAATTTTGTTCTGTACTGTACTGTACTGTTACATTCAAGAAATAATTGCCTGCAATACTGAAGAATGAAGAAAGCATGAATGAGGCATCTACATCTGGATTACAATTACATATATTTAATCAAACCTCTGTTGAATCCCATCTCTGAACTAACATTGGCTATACTGACAGTTTATTTTCCATGTTGAAATGTAGTTAGCTTTGTTGTAAGGTTTGTATAAATCGGAGTGAACAGATCTGTATTTTGCTTTATGACTGGCGAATAAAGTTTTGGTACTATTTTACATGTGTTATTCTAAAAGAGCACATATGAATTGTTCATTAGGTTGCTTTTTGCATATAATTGCAGTGTTAGGTTAATTCGGGGGGAAGAAGGAGGGGTATTTGCCTGCTAAAATGTTATCATCCCAGCATGTTGAGTTTGAGTATTTATAAGGCTCGAAGCTTGAATAACATGAACTACGTGAATACGTCAGCTAATGTGGCCTGCAGCCTGTAATATTTTCTTAATAAGTTACAAGTCTGAAAATGCTTTAGGTTGATGATGCAGTAAGTTAATGACTGTTTATTTGAATCATAGATACATAAGCTTTCTCAACCAGGCAGTTGAAGGTTGAGTGTTCAAAACAGTACCACTGACCAAAAAACAAACAAAGACATAATGGATGCAATAACCCGGTTTACTGCACTAGACATGAGGTCACTTAATATTGTAAAGGATGAAGGGTTCAAAAGACTTGAAGAAGAAAAAAAAAAGGTATTTACATTGTCATGTTTCCTGCAAGCTTCTTACATTGTCATGTAAATTACCAGAGCCACAGCACCTCTATGGGGAGATTTGCGTGTTTGTTTGGAGTGTGTTCTGCTATAGCCCCTTTTGTTTTTAGATGCTAAGCATTTTGGAGTGTCTATCTGAATAGGTACCAGAATATTGAGAAAAGGTATTGGGGATAGAATATAAATTAGATGGTCGAATGCTGTTCAAATTCTGGATTGTGTCTTTAACAAAGGGATTCTGCACATGAAGTGCAGAGTTTCCTCAGGACTCCAATCAAATAAGCCTCTTGTTTATAAGGAAGAGATCCAGATCCTCCTTTGGCCCCGGCGACAGCGAGCCCTCTGCACAGCTAATCTCATTAGATTTCAATTCCTCTGTGCTGCTTCAGCAAACAGAAACATTAATTGCCTTGCATAAAATCGACATTACATGAAATATTTTCATCTCAAGCCAGAGATAAATAATAGCGGGCTGAGTTTTAATGTCAAGCTCACACTAATTGAAAGTCCCCTCAGAGTGCTGACTGTAAAACTGATGGTGCAAAAGAGAGACAAATTGTGAGCAATAAATTCAAGAGAGGCCGTTAATGAAGCTGACAGGAAGAGACTGGAAAGCGATAACATATGAAAGCAGGACTACGATGCCGCGATGAACGCCTCCCCGTTGTGGCGGTGGTGATGAACTATTTCCTGTGGCAAACTTGAGGGAAATGGTATTGCTGCGCTGTTGCTGAACCATAGCAGAAGGCAACCCTAGGCTATAACAGACTTGTCTAATCCCATATCGTTCAACATGCACACACTAGCTCACATTCATGACATTTCTGTATCACATCTATATTATATAATTGTCTTGTTAGGCACAGCACTGGGTTCCCAATACATTTGGGCCTCCTACATTTTAATAATATGTGTTTCTCTCTGTGTGTGGGTATGTGTGTGGTTACAACAGGGGTGGGGTGGAGGGGGGGGAGTGCAGATACATCTTGTAAGTGATAAATGACTAACGCTGCTAGCTTTCCAGATGACTATCACATTGCATCGCACCTGACACCTGTTTCACAACAGGGAGAAGAATACATGTACTCTCCGCTATCTGCAATATTATTAATATTCGATCCTTAAATGGACATGTCCTCCTAAAGATGTTCATCTTTGCGTCAGTATTTTGGCAAGACAAACACCACATTGGCTGAAGGAAGCAACCCCTGCGACTTCTTCGCCTTTATGCCAGACGTATGCTCTGTCTCCATCTTGTACCCGTGAGTTCCATCAAGTCCTCACCTGCAGCGACAGCCGCCTCTGACTCTAATCCCATCCAGTTCTTAAATCTGCTTTCACCAGTCACTGCTGTGATAGTGCATTAGCCAAGGAAGGAGAGCAGCTAAAACCTTGGAAGTCAGTCCTTTATGCGGCAGCCCCAGAAGATACTGAAGTCTGAAAGCTGTGAGTTTTTAAAAACCCAGAGGGTGAGTTGAAGGGTGGTGCAAAGATTAAGTGTGAATGTTGCTGGTCCAGTGGTTCTCCAGGGAACCAATTGTTTTGTTTTGTCATCCAAATGAGAGTACGGCTGCAACCACGTCAATGATAACAAGTGCTGAACACAGACTGCAGTGGGTTTATACTGTATTATAACTGTATTTTTGTGGCTCTTGGTGTGTATTGTTTCTTCTGGTAGTGTTGTTAGGGATGTTGAGGCTGGTAAAAAAATGTTTTTGCGACTGAGGTTTGAGATAGAAACGAAGATGTGACATTATTATCAGTTGTACTACTTCAGAACTAAGGATAAAGGTTCCTTTTTGTTGTGCTTATCACATTTATCCTGATAACTTGGTAGTATATTCAACTGTAGATGATTTCTTGAACCATAAGAATGCAACAAGAAAACTTGATAAAATGCCTAGTTCACTTCTAAATCCTGTATTTTAAACCGCTTTGCAATGAAGGGGCCAAAGTTAACAATTCAAGTTCATACTTCAGTAAAATATATGACAAAAAATATATATCTCAACAATATATCATAAAAAAAACAGTTGCTTGTTTTTTCTACAAAATGGAAAGCAGAATAGAAGAATTTGTTATTACAGGACAGTGCATCATATCTACATGCATGACTGTCACTTCAGTAAGTTGTGTTTGTAGACCAAACAAACTCAAAGATAAACTGCAATGCCTTGTTTTGTTAAATAAAGCAGAGCTGCTTGTGTGACTCAAAACATTCCAACTTTACATCTTAAAAAAGAAATGAAAGTATAGCAGGTCGGACAATTATCACCGAAAAAAGAAAAGACCCGGGCGACACATTCAGCTGCACATTAAAAAGGCAGAACAAGAAATGTGCGACTACAGGACTTAGCAGGCAACACAAAATTGCACTTTATTCTGCACACGTTACACACTAACCAAATAATTTTTGACAGCAAAGATAGATCAAGGGTAGTAGCTGATAATAACGCCAGACCAAATAAACATCCAGGGATTTAGAAATACAAAATGAGATTTTCAAAGTAGTCCTCATTGAAATCCGCGAAAGCAGCAATATGAGACCAAACAAACTGCCCTGGACTTGAATAACCAACAAAATATTTCCAATTAAGCTTCATAAATCTGCAAAAGTTGTACCTAGCCCTCAGCGGGACTACCTACTGCAGGAAAAAGTAATAACGCTGAGCTCGTTTTGTTCTACCATGTACACAATGAAACAATCCAGGAACAAGCTTTAGTTAGGATCAAACAGAATGGCTTGGAAAATTTTAACATAGCTACAAGGGCTGATAACTGATAAAAGACGAGAGCGGCTGGCATGGCTGGCATCTCCAGTGAGGAAACAAATGTCTTCTCATGTAGTTGAACCCAAGCACCCTGCGACTTGGCCCTCTCCTATCTTCACACTGAGGCATTCTGCGAGCAAGCTTCAGAAAAAAAAATAACGTTGCAAAAACTGTGTATGGTTTCATTACTAAGAACAGATAGTTACACAGATGCACAAAATTGATTTCATCTCTCTTGCAAGGAGAGCAAGGTCTCTACTACAGTTTGCACGTGTTTGTATCTGTGCACAAGTGGTACGCATTTCTCTTAAACTCTAAAATGAAAATAAACACTTTCCAGCACTATCTCTGTGCCCTCTCACAATCTGTTGTATTTCCCTTCCTCCGTGCCAAGTAAATAGATTGTGTCTATTGCTCTCATTAGTCTCCGCTCTTTCTCTGCGTGCCGTTGCATACTGGAGCAAGCTTCATCTTTCATTCTCTCTCCACATTCAGTTTTAACAGCTCTATTCTCCACCAGGGAGGGGAGGCTTCTCATATCATCATTTCACTGAACTGAAAATAGGAAGTTCAGAGCATGAAAATGCCTTTGACAGAGGGGGCTGAGGCTGCTGCACCCAAAGCCTGATGTTTAAATCAAGGCAAATCTGTAGGGTTTTGTCTGAAGTCCAGCACAACTGAAACCGAATTGGCTATGATGAATATATTGCTCAAAGGCAATGCATGTGTGATGAATATAGGGCTAGTTGCATAGTTTGGGTTTATTCTGTGTGATGTCTTTTTGCTGATGAAATAGCCTAAATCTACAGGGAGAGGGACAGCACAAGGGTTGCAGTTTTAACAAAATACTTCAAAATATATTATTTAAAAGGTGAAACATGGGCTTGAAATATACAAAAGAACAAGCCAGCAAGCCCTTTGTTTAACTGTAAAGCTCCAAATGAGAGCCAGTTCTCTTTTTGAGATCAATAGACTCACGTATCAGTCCAAAAGAGGCGAGTGCACTGCCAAGCAGCGAGTGAGTGTTTTAATATGACTGATGAGTATGGATCTGCTGCCTCGGCCCAGTGACCATCTGCCATAACTTTAGTTATGCTGAACTAGATTTTGGTATTCATCTAAAACAATGAGTCAGCTAAAGGGAACACTGCAGTGGAGGATTTACTTTATTGTATGAGGGCGACCTAATTCTCTCGTATGAATGAAAATCGAACAACCTTCATCCCGTCTTGCTCGGCTGAAAACGGCCTCATCAAATCTGCAGAATATAAAGAACGCACATTAGGAGGAATTAGGAGGTGTAACACTAATGACCGAATCTTGTAAACAGAACTCGCTGTTGTTCAAAAGTTAATAAGCTGTAAAGTTTGCCAGCTTTCCCTCCTCAAAGGAAAATCAAAGAAGTAAGTCAAATCTTGAAAGTCATCAGCGTGTTCATTTAGATTCTCTTTTATTTGGCGAGAACAGCGCTGCTCGATAGCATGAAGAGACTGCATGGCCGGGGCACCACGCAGCTGCTTGTTAAGAGTTTGCTGCTGAGATTTTTGGAGGAGAGAGAAACTGATGGATGGACTGCTGCAAAGCTGTTATTGTTGTCTGAGGGCTCAGTGTGAAATCAAAGAGAAGTTTCTCTCTAACGCCGGCTGTTGTGGAGAGAAGCCTGGAAAATGGAGCAACCGATAAGACTGTCTCCATTCACTTTGGTTAATGTTATGGTGCTCTTCGTTTTCCTGTTTCATTTGGAAAGCAAAGTACGTACATCACAATCTACAGCAGAGTTGTGAGAATCCGATGTATTTGAAGCATAGAACTCCCCTCTGACTGTCCTCAATGCTGAATCCTACTTGCAAAAAATCTATTCATTAACTGCATCCTATAAAAAATGTATGTTTACCTGTGCTTCTCTATGTGTGTGTGTGTGTGTGTGTGTGTGTGTGTGTGTGTGTGTGCGTGTGTGTGCACGCGCACTTAACCATTAAATCCATCCAAGAGAGCCTTGAGATCAAGGTTGGAGGACCATGTAAAGAAATAGGCAGGTGTATGTGTTTGTGTGTTTGGAAAGAAGCAATCCCAAATGCCTGCAATTATACCAACACACACACACACACACACACACATACCCATACAGGGACACAGCTCTTCATAGACATTCCTCCATCCCATGCTGACGTCAATGTTAATGACGTAGTATGGGCATGACTTTTCCTCCTCCTTTACCTTCCTTGGTAAAGGACTATATACATCAGTGTTTGAATTAAATGAAACTGAAACTATTCCTTTAATGAAACTCGTAGCATATGACATAATCATTGCTGTATTGGTTGAAAAGACACTCGTAGATTAATACAGTTACTACTTATGACCCTACACATTAGCTTTCTAATTTGCACAAGATGTGAGTTCCTTCCTTTTGCACAGTTTTTCATGGAGTGGCTGACTAAATTGTGCATGAGGGAAATAAAGGTGCTTTTTTATTATTATTATTTTTTAATATTCTTACTGAGACACAGTCCATTATGTGTTTGATTGGGGCATGTTCTTATTTATTTATTTTTATAGCACTTGTGTGCTGTCTATGACACTTAATGCACATATATACGGTCCCCTGCAGACCTGTTAATGTGAACACATTTGCATAATATGCACATTGTATATATTCTATTTTCTTGCTTTATTGTTTTATTAACATTTTATTAGTGTTTCAGTATATTGTGTATACTAAGTGGTGATGGCAGCTTCACAAACTCCACTGGATTGGGATTAGCATTGACCTGGATCCGTCAGATCAATGGGTTTATGGAAATATCACTGCCGATTTAAAATTCTTGTTTCTTGATTTTAGTTACCACAAGATGTTAAAATGCAGTGTCCTTGCACAGGCAAATCCATTTTTCTGAAACCGGTAGCCTCAATTAACCACTCTGTGTGTGTGTGTGTCTCTCTCTTTTCTCACAGTTTTACTCTCATGCACCACTCTGCCTCGCAGTCTCTCTTTCTCAATAAAATACTTGACTGTCAAAGAGGCTACAAAGTGCCTTTTTGGCAGTCAAGTCTGGTGAAAACTGCCCCACTGCTGCCCCATCATTTATGCCACAAAACCTCTGCCTGGTCCCTCACCTCGTGCTCGCTCGCTCCAGCTGACAGCAGACAGACAACTCGCCCATGTTTATCCGGGTTGAACCCAAAGAGGCAGCAACTCGGCACAGTTATATTTGTCTTTGAATACGATTTTCCATTGCTGCCACAAAATAAGCACAATTTTACATCATCTGTAAATTTTGATACATTTGGCACAAATAACAGCTGCACTGCTGACTCATCATGTTACTGGTGCGGCTTCTCAATGTGCTGAAAAATAATCTATTCCAGGCAACTGTGAATGTGTCCTCAGTGAAGTATTCTGCAGTTTCAAACATCTTAAAAAGAATCAGAAAGTGGAATCTTGAGATGAAAAACCATTTAAGTACATAATCAGTCCGACCATTTGATAATTTGAATGTAATAATGTATTAAATTTTACTAATTTCTTTCCTTTTACATCACTGTAAAACATTTTGCTATACTTCTGTCACCTTAGTTGTCTTTGAAGTCGACACTGTCTAAATATTACAAGGTATTCCCAGAAAAGAAGGTATGGTAAATGAGTAGAATCAAGCTTTATTTGTCATTTAATTTTACAGACTATAGCTGGAGGAAACAGCTTGCTTTTGTTTGTTGGATTGAATGGGATGTGAATGATCCAAGGACACACAGTGTCATAGATGCAAAGCACCACTACAGGAGGCCAGGGACCAGTTAATAAACAAACAATGATATTTATCAGATACAATTAATGAACATTAAAAGACCCATAACTCATCTTTCTTTGTAATTCTTTATTTTCAAATTAATTGACCGAGCACTTGGTACAAGGATTGACAGTCGGCCTATACAACAGATAAATTAGATACTTTACTGTGTTGAATAGCTGCAGCTGCATTTTAGTTGCAAATGCTTTGCTTACTCTTGAAAGAGTTCATAAACATGTAAGTTGTAAAATTTTTAGCATTTGCATTTTCTAGTTAAGGTGAGTCAAGCAAATTCCAAACAGCATATTTAATATCCACCAGTTTTCACACTTCTTAAGAACTTAAGAAACGTACACAGGGAGTCTTTGACAGTTTGGAAACTGATGGACAGAGTGTGTCCAAAGCGCAGACAGTCTCTCCTCCCTGAACTTGGCTCTCAGGACATCGTTGGTCTGCAGCTGGACCAGGTCCAGCTGGAATGTTCCCTCGTTGACTGCAGACATCACAGCCTTCGCGTCCACTGGACAGCTCCCGGTGACAGCGACAGCGAACGGGTTGCGTCCAAACAGCAGCGCTTGCCCAGGGATCTTGGAGCTGTCAAACCATGTGATGAAGTTGTCTGTCGGACTTTTCAGCAAGACCATCACTGGTGACAGCTCAGTCTTATTTGTAGGAGTATCACGCAGTGTGGGGAAGTGTAGTTTTTTCCCGCTGTCAGCCAGGAATGGGTCCAAGTTTACCCAAACAGTTCTCCCATGTTCGCATCCCCTCCTTGGAGCTGAAGGTTGACTTGGTTCAACTGATTGGTGATGTCACTTAAGAAACTAGACATGGACTATGGACTCTTGGCCTTGGACAGCTTCTTCACTTTGTTTGATTTCTGACTTTAAAGAAATGCTGCTACTTCTTTCCACAGTGCACAGACTCTCCCCCAACTCAATCACCGTACATCATTCTGCTGCAGTGGGTCGGAACATTGCGCCTCCTGCTCGTGTAGCAACATTTTGAAAAGCCGTTGCTGTAGGCTGGAGGTCAAGCGAATGTGATTCACAGTTTTGATGACTGTGTCCATTGCTGCTTTCATTTCACCGGACAGTTTGGCGCATAACACAGATGACAATGATGCATAACAATGATGCAGTGTTGAGGGATGACTGTCAGGTGTTCTGCTATGAGAAGTGATGCCCTATCATAGATCAGTTACAAGGAGGTTGATTTTACCCAGCTCTTTTCATTTCTTTTCAAGGAAACCTTTCACAGCAGCATACTTGGTCTCACCTGTTGTTTTGGCCTTCAGCTGCAAAAGGCACAGCAATTCCTCTTCGAAAACTTCCCCGTTGAAGTATCTCACGATTGCTGACAGTTGTGCGGTATCAGTTTCATCTGTTGGCTCGTCGACAGCGATTGACACGTCATCCACAGATTTCAGTTCAGAAAGTAAAGCTGAACAGCTGTCCTCATACAAATTTCTTAGCCTCCGTGCTGCTGTTGAACTTGTTTCACACGGTTGATGATGTCATCTTTGTTCGTGTCTCCTCCAGACAACTCCCCCACGATTCCCGGCGTGAACACTTTCACAAGTTCAGCATCCACAAATGGTTTGTCCTTTTTGGCTAGCGCCCAAGTTACATGAAGCGAAGCAGCCATGGTTTTCTCAGCATCAGGTGTCACAGCTGTCAGGATCGTTGATGTGGCAGAATAAGATGACTTCAAAGTCGTAGTTTTCTCTTTTCTTGCAGTGATACCAGGCGGGAACACTGCACTGAAGCTAGCATGTTTTGACTTATAATGGCACCTGATATTTGCAACATTGCATACAGCAATGTTGTCATTTGTTAAATTAAACATTGGTTTAGGACTGGTATGTGGTGGTAAAATAAAGGCAAATTCATCTATCCATTTTTCATTGAATCACTTGTTTTCATTTGCTGTCTTCACTCATCTTTGCCAAGAGGCAGTGTTTCACGACAAATTTTAGATATTAGCAATTTTGTTAAGAATCTTGAACTGTAAAGTTCTTTACAATAATTTTAACGAAACTGAAAATCTAATGAAAGCCTCTTTTTTTGTAATATACTCCACAGTGTCAAAGTATTTGCTAATTATCCTCTCTAAGGGAGCAACCTAACAGGCATGAGAGGTAATTTCTCATAATGTTCATTAAAATAAAGATAGTGTCACTGATGTCTGCGTTTGTTATTTACAAGAGGGAGCCAACCTGCACTGATCTCAAGCTGCTTTACAAATCACAAGTGGAGTTGGTGTTTACCAAGCTGTGTGCAGCTAACAGATGATAGAGCCACCACAGCAGGCCAAGTTCAGCAAATCCAAGGCAGCATGAGTCTGAATGACACTGCAGGTAAGCCCTTGAATTGAATGTGAATGCAAGATAGCAATAGTTACACATGGTAATTCAAGCTCTATGATCACAAGCGGAGCCATCTACGGACTGTTGTTGCAGCATTGTTTTTGTGCACTTCAAGTCAGTGCCCACATATTAGTCCATTCAAAACAACCATGGTTGAAGAGCAGGGTATGGTTGTGGCCTGTTGTGGCCTGATGTGGCCGATTTGAAGCTCTGGAGTGGACAGTTGGCCAGGTCAAACACAGGGATTACACAGGAATAACAGCCAGCACGACTGCAGGAAGTTAGACTGCTGTCTAAGCTACATATTTAACGTAAGGAAGGAATATTGACAGTTTGTGTTACAACATGGTAGGTCACAGCGTGGATGCATTTTCCAGCTCCGTGGTTGGCAGATGTGCACATCAAAAAGCCAGACAAAAGAGCTATAACGGCTGTAAACAGCTGTAACGGCATTGTATTGAATTAACCACTCCTTTATTTGCCTAAGCACAATGAAATTTGCATGCATGTACCCAGGAAATTGGGTATGGTCTCATGGAGCTGCATGGAGGTGAGAACAACCCCACTTTTCATCCACTAAGTCTGCAGTGAAATGTTTGTGTTCCACTTGTAATCACAGAACTGTAATTATCATTCTATTTCAAAAGGCTTCACCCTCTAACATTACTGAACTAAGGGGTCTGATTACTCCATCCTCTGCCATGTGTCTAACATGTCGACAATATGCCACATCACAAGCCTGATTGACTGTGAACCACCATGTACTAAGTGGATTGTGAGACGACGCTGTCTTTGGCAATGCTGTCATCTTAAGCCGCGGAAGAACAGTGAATGAGGAGAGGAGTCACCCTCGCTCACCCTGATTGGCTGAGCATGTGCTTGCAAATACTTACGGTGAAGTCTTTGTGAGATAGAGCAGCACTGTTAGATTTTTCAACGTTTCTAGAATAACTTCTGTTTGCTGGCCAAAACACTGTGGTCATATGGATGGCGCAGCGGAAGGGGACACTTTTATGAGAACGTAACAACATGTTTCGAGCATAGGAGGAGGCTCACCCGCTGGGAGACACGCTCTTGTACTGAGACTGGGGTGTGCACATGTGTTGCAGCCTATTGTGAGGACAGACCCAGCGAGGGGCATTGAGCTGTCCTGCATATGGCCTCGATCGTCCCGGTGGAATCACAGCACCGCCTGCCCACAAGTGCAGCCCACCTGCTCCTCCTAAGAGCCAAGTAAACTCTAGCCTCATGCTGGCTGCATTCCCTGCTGTACACACACATGCACACAGAAGCAAAAAACGTCATCTGGTTTGAACTTAAGCCAATACTTAAATTGTTCTAGGCATTCATGCATGTTTCACACCCACAGTGTGATGACATTTGTCCTTTTCAAAGGGACAGAAACCAGAGTCCTACCAGGCTGGGACATATAGCCTCACCCTACAACTTCTGTCTCCACAACACAGAGAGGTTAGCTAAAATAAACCCTCATCCATGCAGTAAATTGCATTTTTATAATTATTTTTACACTGTGCTGAAACTGCGTCTGCATTCCACTCCTCAAAGGCACAGTGGATTAAGCATTAAAGGCCCCGTGTATCTTCACCATGTCAGAGACGGGGGACCCACTGGGAGTCAAAAGGAAGATCATTATACACTATGAGTGAACAGCTTACAGCTAAGGCTTATGTTTGTGCTGGGATCAGACTAGTTTGGAGTTTAGAGTCTGGTAGAAATCATACCGAAAACCTAGACAAATTCACAAGAGAAAAGAAAACCAGTTACCCATTTGTCTGCATCAGTACCATTTCCTATCCAATAGAATATAACTGCTCAGTAGCATACAACTCTTCACAATAAAAGCAGAACTAATCTAAAATGATTGGCTTATTCAAAACTATGTTACAAGGCGCCAAAGGAGCAGCCATACTACAACTGTGTGCTGCGAGAATTGGAGTCGTAACACTGAAAGCCCATGGGGTCAGTCCTCTGAGGCGGCAAGCATGGCCTTTCTCATTTATGTTAATGTGGCTGGAAGAGCAGGCTCACTGCTCTACAAAAACCTACTATCCACCACAAAGCTGGATTCATGCTTCTTTTCCTCCCACGTGGATGAAAAAGCCCATCTCTGAGGCTTTTCTCCAGTCAATAGTAGCAGTCTGTATCTAAATATACTTTCCTCTGTTTTCTTGCCTTGTCTAGGCAGTGATACAGTTAATCGGTTCTTGGTGTGTTGGTGTGCCGGTGCTCCGTGAGGAGAGAGAAAGAAAGAGAGACTCACGTAACACGCTGAGGGAACAGGCAGAGAGGAGTGGCAAGGAGCCAGGTGACTCAGAACATGTGATAGGGGTCAGTGCGGTAGGAGGTGGTGAGATGAATGACTGAGGTGTGAATCTTTGTCGCTAATGGAGGCATCCACCTCCACCGAGCTCTTTCCTGAAGACTGATCAGTGCTCCTCCAGCCTCATGTTCAGCGGTGCCACATCACATACTCAGATATCCCTCAGTGCGTTTCTTCTTGTCATAAAATCACAACAAGATCCATAAAACCCACATTTGGTTGTCAAACAAATGCAGTGCTTGTTTATGCAACTTTTAAAACTACGGAGATGCACTTCATTCCACAGTACAGTGCCTTGGAGGAAAAGAGCCCTTACAAATAAGCCACTATAATTGATTTCCACCAGGGTGAGAGGACTTGTTGCCATTTTAAGCGTATGGTCTTGATACAAGATGGCTGGGCCGTATTGCTTTATGTAAAATGTGAAATGCTTCCTCTTCAGCAGCTAATCTGACCATTCTCTGTGCCTGTTGTTTGTTGCCTTGGTTACAAAGTCCTTCAATGTGGCATCATAGTACAGTACAGTTCCTGCTGAATGCAGAGAAAAGCAACATTTGCTTTAGAGGAGGAGGATGTATGTTGTGCTGCACGGTGCTAAATTTAGGAGGCCCTTGTTTTTTTTTCCTGCTCATCTCTTGGAATCCAAAGGGTTTGTTTGTGTCTTCAAGCAGCAAATAGAGATAAAACATTTATGTGCATTACCACATGGATGAGTGCTACTATAGTGTCTTTCACAAGAAAGGAGCAGGAACAGTTGTTTTCAGTGATTTTCACTGGGTAGAGTATTCATCTGCTCTTTCATATCTACCACCTGTTTCTTTTTCCTAATTGCCCTTCTCTTTTTATCTGTTGAAAGAGATTCTGCAAAGTGTATTTTGTTTGTGGAACTGCTCTACCTGATTCAAGCATAATTTTGTCTAATTAGTTGAGCACATACAGGGGAGCAAATCGCACCTCTTTCACCTCTTTTAGCCTCCATTGTCAAAAACAATATTTTCTCCAAGTCTTCACTTCATTGGTTCAACACAGAGACAAAAGGCACACTAACCCTCTGGCTGCACTGAGCATGTGCAGTAACACGTCCGTTCTGTTCACAGAGCAGCTGCTGCGACGAAACATTGCCACTACAATCAATGAAACCAGCTACATCGAACGTGAGAGCAGCACACAGGTCATGCATTTACAATGCAGTGTTCCACATTACAAACGTTAATATAGGCCAGTCTTCTATTTATGTCACACTGAGCACAATATTTGAACTTTTTGTGTTATCAGATTGAGCATTATTGTGAAAATACTGTCTCGACAGAATAAGTTGTACAATATTTTTTTTTAAATGACAAAAAAATGAAATACACCTTGGCGACACAATCATTTCCACATAGAGCAATGCAGAATGTATCCATATGTAGGTCAACAACTGTAAACACTGAATGAATGTATTGAATGTATTGAATATTTTAATTTTGAAGTAATGCTCAACAACTTTTACAAAGGCTTTTAAAATTCCAGGCTTCCTGTAAAGTATAAAATTAACTGATTCTTATTCCCTCCAGTACCACCCTTGGCGCCAAAATGTCAAATTTGATATCTCAAAATCTATTGGGCAGATTGCAATGAAATTTTGAAATTACATTCATGCTACCCAGAGGATGAACCCTCTCAGCTTTGGTGACCTCATGACCTTTCCTCCAGCGCCACCCTCAGGCCAACATGTACAAACTGCATGCTCTCCCTGCTTGCCTTCTTCTGACATGCATGAAGCCTGCAGGGCAGCAGCAGCCTGCACTTGTTAGTTATTACACATTATTTCACACAGACTATTCATAATTTAGCTAACTTCCGCTACCTCAGCTATCTGTAGAATATATAATAATGAGCTTATTTGACTAGTTTACACTCTTTAAGTTTAAAAATAGCATTATGAATCTGTACTCCTCAGTATTTAATGACAATGGTGACATGTATTAATTTATAGGCTTGGTATGCTACTAAAAATAATGTGATCAAGTTACTAGCTTGCTAGCAGGCGCTTAGCATGCTAACACTGAGAGAGAAAAGAATGAAAGAATTTACCCTCTGACTCTCAGTCGATATTTAAATCATATGCATTATTTGTTTTATCTGGTTCTTCGACCATCAAATACATTGACATCTCCTCTGATGTAAAAAATGTCTTCTTTTTTGTGTCTGACCATGCTTTTCTCAGCGTACTATTCTAATCACATTCTTTTCTTCAGTGCCAAAAGGGTAAAAGTGTATTGCACCCTTTTGGCACCAAACAAAATTCCTCTCTGAAATTAACAAAAAAAATTAAATAATTGAAAAAGATCACAGTTTACACACCAGAATTCCTCCCGGACTTAAAGCAAAAGCTCATCTTGTTTTTATTACAATCTCATGCACATTATACACATGCTCTAGGTGTAGCCAGTAAAAAGGTCCTTTCAGTGGCACTCCTGCTCTGCGAACCGAACGGATATGCTACATGATCAGTGTAGCCAAAGGGTGAGAATGTGCCCAGTGTTCCACAGCACAGTGTAGTCTGCTTGACAGTTTTATCTCTGGTAGCTTTCCCAAAATCTCCCAGGTGTGTGACACAACAGTGAAGGGTTACATCTTGACAGCTTCCTCCTCAGAAAGTTCAAGACACGTCATCCCAGGGAAATATCTCAAAGGCAATACGAAAATTTCTCTCCAGTTTCCTGATTCCTCTTTTTGTTTGATACAGTAAAAACAATTCGACACATTCCAGTGAATATTTTCTGACTTGTGCAATTTAAAGTGGAATTAAACATTAAAAACATTTTTTCTTCAGCTGTAGAGCTTTTCAATTGTTTGTGCTACAATGAAACTCTTGAAGCCTGCTGGACATTTATGACTAATTTCTCTTTTAATTAAAAATAAATCTCTCTGGTGATGCAGATCTCCTTAACAATTTTGAGATAATTGCAAATTTTCTGTACAGGGGTTGCCAGCTCTGCTCGAGCCTCTACTACAAACCCCCCCTCCTCCTCCTTTTTTTAACCAGCAGCTAAACAGTACTGTTGCATCTTTCAAAATAGCAAAGAGGGCAACAAACAGACAAAACTGTGGGTGTCATCATGCTTCAAATCCAGCTCAAAGAAAGAAAACAGAGATTATAAAGGCTGTTGAAACTCTAATGTACTTCTATATCAAGCTGTTTATACCAATGGTGCAGTCGTCTATCTCAATGAGTTAAGACTCGAGCATCATTGAACCCTGATTTGAGGGTCAACTCAAAGCACATCACTACCTGCTGTCACAGTGGTGACAAACTACCCCAGCCCAGGGGGCGCCTCGCTTCCCATCGATCGGACCACTGTGTAGTCATGCAAAATGCTGGTTGTCTTCAGGCTGTGTCATGCAACTTCAATGAAAATTGATTTCCCCTGTCCCTCACCTGTACAATTTACAATCAGACCATGAAGATCAACCTGAGCACAACA
This sequence comes from Holocentrus rufus, assembly GCA_900302615.1. NCBI lineage: Eukaryota > Metazoa > Chordata > Actinopteri > Holocentriformes > Holocentridae > Holocentrus > Holocentrus rufus. The sequence goes on along the minus strand of OMLF01017090.1, from coordinate 17,068 downwards.
TGCCAAGGAGGAAAATTAATTACCTCCAACCACAAAACAGGATTTGCACAAAAACAATTTATAAAGATTAACAACAGTCTGTGTGTTTTTCCACATCAGGCTGTGATTGTTCCTCTCAGATAAAATCCATGTGTTCTTCATGACATATAGCTAACATCTTTTTGTTTTTCTTTTTACTGACAGTGGTTAAAAAGAAACATTTCTTTTTGACAGATCCCATTGGAAATTTCAACACATTTCATCAGTGTCTGTTGTGTAAAACAGAACCATGCCACAGACTTGAGCTAATGTGTAAAACATTACCTTAAAAATAACCTTCCTTTCTAGCACGCATTTGATCATCATGGAAAATGTCACCTTTTTCTTCAGCTAGCAATCAGCAAAAATCATTGGTTTCTGTAAATCAATAATAATACCTTCCATTCATCGTATCCTTTATCACTTCATTCCTTGCTATCTCGACTACTGTTGTGAATGAGAAAATGACAGAGGAAGCAGCTCAGCTGGCAAACAGAGATGACATAAAATGGCAGCAATGCTCCACACAAGAGGCCCATTACTTCTAATGCACAGAGGAAAGGAGAGGATGCGCCAGATCAACAGTGTGGTAACGTCACCACTCCCCTTTGCATAAGCGACTCGCTGAAAGATGAAAATGTCTACAGTGGCAGCATGAATCAATGCTGAGGTGAAATATTAATCAATTTCCATTTAAAATTCCCCTTCAAATTTTCTATTTGTGGATGCCAGGCAGGGTGGCTCTTTGAAGCTGCATGGCGCCATAAGTAACCCTTTCAGTCAAGACGAGCGAAACTCAGAGCAGAAAAGATTCCCAATTCTGTCAATTTACAATCAGTGGACCCTGCTTCTGTCTTAACTCTAGCTTATGAAACCAATCTCTCTCATTTTATTTGACTCCATTATATGTCCTGTTTTTTTCCTCGTCAGAATCACCAAGTTAAGAAATCTCACTACCAAATGATGTCAGAGGTGATCACTCTCTCAAACTTAATCGTCTGCTTCTCTGTCCTCTCCACCTCATACCGCCCATGATGACCAACGACTGGGCTCATGTCAGTAGCTTGTATCCATATGGATGTTAATATAAAAGCCTTAGACACAGAGAGGCTCCTGATAGGAAGGCCATTAGAAACAAGTACAGATGAGGGAATGATGACCCAGTTGAGAAGTTGTAATAGATCCCGCAGTAACCTGCAGAATCAGCATCCAGTCACAGCAGAACTTTTAAAAAATGTAGTGATGTGGATTTTTACAGAATGCAATTATTCTCAAAAAGCAGCATTTCAGCACCACTCTTCAAGATCTTGCTCTGTTATCATTATTGTTATTCTTCTTATTATTATTAGAAGTAGAAGTATCATTGTTGCTGTTGTTGCTAGTTAATATGTGTTCGAACTTAATCTATTGCAGAGGCTGATTCCCTGTCCCTGTCTACTGGCTAAAGCCCTGTTCTGGCTACTTATCCATATTCAAACAGTTCTGTGGCTGAACAGACACTTGATGATTTGAAAGATGGCTTGAATCCTATCAGCGTCCACACAGAGGCAGTGACATTTCTGAACACATAATGGTAAATAATTAACCAACAGAGACCAGGACAGCATATGTCACTATGTGCACTGATGAGCACTTAAAACGAGGATACTGACAATCGACCATTCATCTGTGCACACACTGTATGTTTAAGAATGCACTCCATTAATTCCCCCATGACAAATCACTCTGTCACAATATTCAGTGGAGATAAGATATATTTTTTGCGTCAGATGCTGCATGGTAGCAGTTCAGTGACTCTGCTACAGTGAATCCAGCTGCCAGGTATCACTGCAGGATTTATTCACCTTAGCAGCCTCCTTATTTTATTCTTCACACTGGTGAGGGGAAGATCTTTTGCAGCTCGCAGCAGGCTATTGATCCACTGCAAATGGAGTGAGCACAAGCAACGCTACAATAGCATGTCAAAAAAAAAAAAAAAAACGATTTCTTGGTGTTTCAGTGTCAAAATAATCTTTGCTTCTTTTTGTCAGGCTACTGGGTCAAATGAGGACATTTATTGTTGAGTTTGGTGGGTGGTCAATACCAGCAATTAACCTGGAGCAGCAACATAATTGAGGCCATTAACTGAAATAACTTCAAATTGGCTCAGGCACAAGACAGAGGGCCGGGCCATGTAAAACTAAGAATCTATCGATTTATCTCAATTTTGCCAAATATATTTTATTCTGCAAAAAGGCAAAGCCTTGCATTCAAATAAATCACTTTTATGAAACAGAATACATCTCCAAGCTGTTTTGAAATGTTTTCTGATGAGCAAGCACGTAGAATCTCATTTTAATTGCCACACTGAGCAGTTCAAAAATGTTGCAGTGCAGCAATTAATATGTACTGTGGATATTTTTTGGGTCAGGCGATATAAAAATGAAGATATAGACAGATTACATGCCAAAAAAAGCTGTATTTGTGAGGTATACCTCATATATGGGTTATGTAAAGTCAATACAACAGTTAGCCTCTGCAGTGGCTGAGTATCCACAAGCTTTTGATTCCACACTTCAAAGCGAGAGACTGTACTCTCAATCCACACACTACATTTCTCATAAGGAAAAAAAAAAAAAAAACGGTCTCATCTTATTACTTTAGATCTCACCCTTCCACACTTGTTGGATGTTATCTCTGACTTAAGTCATTAAACACACTTGTCTTGTACAATATGAGTCCCTCACTCATACTCAGAAGCCTGCTATTCTTATATTATCACAACACGCTCATCACTGAAGTGACAGTCTAATGAAATACTATGCTGGCGCTCTAATAATGTCAGTCCTGCCTCCTGCCAGTGACAATTGCTGATCTTAAGTGTCAAGCTGTGCACTCCGCTCTCCACAGAGAAAATGACCTTGCCCTCAGCCAGATAGACAGAACGACAGATAAAAAAGGATGGGCAAACAAACAGCCAAACAGACAGACAGAGAGACTTCTTTCTGATGCAACTTCTGGAGCTAAAACATCACTGTATCCGTCATTATCCATTTGTAAGGAAAAAGAGTCATGCGGCTTGTGGTTTGAAGCATTTTCACTTAGCGAAAAAGTAGCTCTGTCAGATATCGGATATTCTTTTGGCAACCCACAGGTCTATTCATTGCAGTGCATTCCAATTCATGACCCACCAATGCTGTTCAATATATGTCCTGATCTATATGCAGCACAAGTTCGCAGCCCAGCACTCTCAACCATCCCTGGATTCTGTAAAGGTTTACTGTAGGTGGTAAAGTTGCTACTGGTGTGGGTTTTGCACAGGAATGGAGGACTGAGGACTCTAAAAGATCTCATAGCAACTTTTATGGGCACAAATACAACTATTTTGAACCCCAAAGCAAAAAAAAAATACTGAAGCTACAAAATATTATGCATAATAACTCACAGACAAATGACACTTGCACTAGAAGCAACACCTAAAAGTTTAACATGTAGGGAAGACCTTGTCATCAGCAAAGGCTGAAGCACAGAAGTCATATCAATAACAATTGGCACTGGGATTGCTTCATCTTCACTGAGCACAGATCTGAATGTCTTGAAAATGAAAGGGAATGAATGAGTAGGTTTACACGGATTCATCTCTCAGCTATTCACATTGCTAACTCTCCTCCTAGTTATTTACTTCCTTTAATTCACAACATCATTGAGGCCCTAATAAGTGCACCCGTATAAACAAATTTGTACATCCGCCATCACATTTTCAGAGCAATCATCCCATTTTCACATTTTTTTTCTAACACCCAGTGCCTTACTATCGCGCCAGCAGCTCACACACACAACCAAAAGCGGATGTAACACACAGTTAGAGCTGCAGTCCCCGGAGATCTAATTGTGTACAAATTGTGGGGCTATGTGGCAGTCTTCTCCACTTTCCAGTAGCTGCTGCCTTGGGCCACCTGGGGTCCACTGTAGGTCTGGATCCCTTCTGGTAATGCACAAGACACCCAAAGGATACAGCTCACTAGTGACCCAATGTGCATGCTTCCTGTTAAACGGCCTAAAGGACATGGCATATGGATGAATGGCATTAACGTATGGTAGAAATGCATCCATGCTGCAGTCCTTTTCAAGTTTAAAGCTGAATTAACAGCACAGCAAGCTGATTTGACTGTATACATCTAAAAAGGCTATAAGGATTTGAATTTGGGTGTAAAAGCTTTAAGAGCTCTTCAAATCAAGTAGTGCACTGCGGGTTGATTATTGTGAAAATGTTGTTTCTTGTTATTGATTGGGCATCCTGAACAAAATGTCAGAGTGTCTGCTCACTAATGTTCTTAGAGGCGAGGAAGAGTTCAGAGAGAGAGGCGATACTGTCTCACAGGCTGCTGCAGTAAAAAGGCTAATCTATTCACTTGCCAGTTGATGGTAGCAGGAGTTATTCCTTACCAACTTGCATTTTTGCATGTAATAATGCAAAGCACTGATTACAGCTCATGTTCAAGTAGCTAATTAATTTTAATGTCCCCAAAGGTCATCAGTGCGTGGGTTTTTAATAATAACTAGAAGAAAATGCATTTATTATCATTCTTCCATATGTAATTTTATAACCTTAAACTGTCAAAAAAAACAATGTACTTATACACTTAGGCACAGTAACAAGTTATTGATGTGCAGTCAAAATAATTGGTTATAATACATTAGTATCTGGAGGCAACATACTGTATTATAGCCAGCTGAGAGAAGACAGCATGAACAGTATGAAGTTTAGCTCCTCTGAGCCATCTTTAACCCTGGTCACCACTTACAGGAAATGAAAAAAATCTCCACACAGACACTGTCAGAGAACATTAGAATGAGCTACTAAAATGCAGCCCTTTATACTTTTTTTTTTCCAAAAAAAAAAAAAAAAAAAAGGATTTCAGTGTGTGGGGGGCTCAACACAAGTCACTGAAAATTATCTTTCCACGATTAAACATTGCTCTCTGTTGTGACATCAGCATCCTCATGGAGTTGCAGCATCAGCACTTGCATGGATGTGGAAAAACTGTGCCTGTGACCCCAGAGCAGACTGGGGCATGTTTAAAAAGTCTGTTAATAGGCAAAGTCACGTTTAGGATAACTAATTTTATCTTCCAAAGTCATGATTCAGGATGATGTTTGTTTTCCTATTCAGTCTTCAGGTGTCAGTCACTCGTGTGTCAACATGTTAATTCACGATCATGATATAGAAACTGAACAAGTTCGTTCAAAATAAAGTTCTCACTAACTGTCCTTGTGGTAGTAACAATTTCTAAGCAACAGCCTTTTTCAGTCAATGTGTTTGACTTAGTTTTGGAAACATGTTTGGTGCAATGGCGTTCAAATCTATTATATAACTGTCAGTGAATCTTAAGTGTCTTTCCTCGGGATGTAAATATCCATTTTACATTGTAGGCTAATTATCTTTTAAGATATTAGGTCAAACGGTGCGCTAATTGTCGACGGTCCGCTACATCACGGGTGCATTGTTCTTCACTTCACAAATTATGTAACAAACTTAAAATGGTTATAGAGTTAAGGTTCTTTGTGCTTTTCAACGCAGCGAGAAACGAAGAAAAACTATTTGCAGACCCTGAATTCTTTGTCTTTACTCCGCTTATTGAGTTCACTGATGCCGAAATCTAAGCGGAGCATGCCGCTCAAAATAATAAGAACTTACCTTGACACCAAATTTCTCCGCTAAACGTAGGATCCAGTGACTATGAAAGTCGAGCTTCTCCTCGGAGTGCCCCCCCTCCTACTATACTTCTCGGTCCTGCAAGTTTGAGCGATAAAAGTACTTTTATATCAAATTCTTGCGCACCTCTAGCCTATATTACTGTACCATCTGTTGTGCTTGTGCGCGTCGAGCTCTGCGCGGTGATGGAGGAGAGGGAGGGAGCTGTCCAGAGCGCACAGCGAATAGGAGAGCGCGCACAGGAGAGATGGGGTCAGAGACAAGTAAGACGGGGTTAATCTTACAGTTACAGGGTGGGGCAATTTATCAAACCTACTTTGCATATTTCACAGTTTATATAATCATCAGCCATCCGAGCTGGCCAAGAAAAGCGGTGCGCACCGAGCGTGTCGTGCAGGGTAACCCACCTAAAATACTTCACCCAGCTTTTTACTGGCAGAATAGAGTTTACCTGAGTTTTAGCCTGACTTGAATCTTTGTCTTAAATTCATATTATTATAGCTGGCCTGAGTTATAAAAGGAAATCCTCTCTCAAATGAAAAAAACATACATAAGATTTTTATCTATGAATCTATGATAGATATTTGTTTATATTTGTGGATGTTTGACTCATGATGATTACTAACTAGAAATCATAGTTTATCCACCTTTGTACCTTTGTCGCATCACATTACTCATGGTAGTGTAGCGTTGCACTCAAGCTGTAACGTGCATTTTATTTGGACTGATGAAACAGTGTATCCTAATGTTGATAATCCACCCTCTTGCCCCTCGCAAAATTATTTCACGAAATATTATCTCATGACTGCCTGGGTGTTAAACACTTTCATCAGAGGCTTTTGAATTAATGAAGATGATTAGTTAACTTCAGGTTCAGGAGCGGGGCAAAGCCTCAACCACACCTCTAATCATCTGTCAAGACTATTATACCTGGTCAACTTGTCCTTGTTTGTCTCAGATTTTTGGACCGACCCTCCCTTTCCCTTCCCTTTATCCATTCATCTTACTACCCACATCGCTTCACCCTCTCTTCCCTTCTCCCCCTCATCCCTTCTGATTCAGACCGATGCTGATTGCAGGTCTGGGGGGCTTTAATCATCTCGAGTGGATCCGCACCTGAGACAGAACCACCACACTGAGTCTCCCTCCACCCCGGTCTTCAGTACTTCATCCCAGACAGCCTCACCAACAACATCCTCCTTCCAGCTTCAGCCCTCCCCTTCACATCCATTCATCTGTCCCCAGCAGCTTCCATTAAACCTTCAAATGACATATCGTTGCGGCGTGGTCCTTGCTAGTGAAATGTCCTCTCACAATTATTTCCAGCATGAGCTCTGATTCAAATTCTTGTGATACAATATTGACTCAAATATTTGAACTGTGGTGGAGCAGTTCCTGAAATGATTTTCTGTTAAATTATGTACAGTAACTTGTGTCAATGATATTCTGTCAAGCGGAGCAGGGTGGCCTGGAGGTTTGAGAGGCTGAGAGATCACAGGTTCAGTCCGTGAAGCAGCCTGAAACTGTGTCCATCAGCAGCCATTTGTTCTGCTGTAGTGTCCTTGAGCAACACGCTGAAACCCTACACGCTTATTCATTGCACTGGATAAAAGGTTCAGCTAGATGGCCAACAATTATAATGTTTACAGTGTGATTGATCTGTGTGGTTATTCAGACTTGCTCAAACTGCACAGTGAAGCATGCTTGTGCTGCAGCTGGCATCCTTGCTGGAAATGAAGTCATGCTCTAACATTTTGCGACTTATCCAAACCCTCAAGGGTCTGCCTGTCCACACACATTATATATGAAGTGTGAGGAAAAAATATATACATCAGTGCCTCCTGATTTTACAACAAAGGGAAGCATTAGACACTTATGGAACAAGACATCGGATAATCAGAGGGCAGATGGATATCCCTTAATGTCACACTCGCTATACATCGCTCCACATATCTGTCCAGAAAAATCAGCACGGAGAACAGCAGGATACAGCTTCAACTAGAGAGACTATACTGTACAAAGCGACCAAACATACAACTCAAGTTTTTTTTTTCTGTTATAATTCAGAATTTTTTTTTAGCAGTCACTAATCAGTGTGTCTTAATTTTCAAACTGCATTCTTGCCAAGCATGGAAGAATATAAAAGCCGAGGATATATCTGCACTAGTAGCACATTTTGAACAGTGCTGGATCCCTCCTCCAAGTTCTGCTGCCTCCCCACCCACATGTGCTGAAAGCTGCTGAGGCAGGTGAAGATGGAGCCTCCCACCCAGGAGGAGTATTTTTGGTGGGGCCGAGACAGAACGCTGACCCTGGCGTCCCTGGGTACCATTTTTCCCATCTACATCTATAAATCAGAAAGACCATCAAACAGCAAAGAACCACCGCAATCAGCCACAATGGCCATAAACCACCCCCCCATCAACTGGGATCACACATCTTCAAATGATCAATGCAATGACAGGTTTGATCATCTCTATAACAGAGAGACAGAAGAGGGTCTGCAGGAGCGTTCATCTCCTGCAGGGTCACTGAATTGGCATCAGGAGGATCATAGTCTCGATGATAGCACACAGAGCCTCCCGAGCTTCATTCAGCTGCTCGGGATACTACCCTGAGAGTCAATCACCTTGTCCCCTATTATGAATAGTGGCATGTGATAAGCAGTGGCCATTGTAGCCTGGAGCTACAGACGTGACACTGACTCCATCATCTATTACTAAACCTGTGAACAGGGTATAGAAGTATAGTATAGAAGATGGCTGGATGTTATGTTCTTTAGAGCAGACCCGTGGTTTGTGTATATTTTCATTTTAACCAAAGATTACATCAGAGAATTTCATTGGTCATTTAATCTGGTTTGATACTGCTGTCGTAGCATGTGACTCCATAAACTGTCCATGGATTCCCAGTCACTTATCATTCCAGTGACAGCAAGCCTTTTTAGAATTAAGCAAGACAGGCCCTTAATCTGAGGGCTGTCACCAAATTATCTTTTATTCCCTTTCAGTTCAAGCAGTGAGTGGAGCACAGCTCTTAGTCTGTCATCACCAAAGAAGCCAGATCTATTAGATGCTGATCCAAGTACAACAGACTCATTCAGTTTGAAGACTTCAGTGCAACCTACTATCAATAGGTTTACCATGTGCTTTTTATTTTTCATTTGAAATAGTCAGAGTCTATTTGTCCTGAACCATCACTAAAATATCAAAGTTTTCATACAGTGCACATGGTACTTTTGGTCATGCAGAGCCTGTGCTGTTTGACTGCAAACGCCTGATATCACAATGGCACCATTGGCCTTGTAGCATCACAGTGCTCAAGCTGGAGTTGCTATAGCAACGGGCGATCAGAGGGTTATTTTTCTGTGTTTGTGAACATATTGAGGAGATGACAGAGAAAAGATGATTTTATAATCAGTCACCAACTCTATGGCATTTTGTACATGAAGCACCACATTAGCAGGGTTTTTAAAAGCCTGTAGAGTAATAAACGTCAGCTGCTATGGTTTGTCATTGCTAAACGGTGCCAGAGAACAAATTCTGATCTAATCATCACCATATTTCCTTCTGCTTTTGGTAACCATCCATGAATGAACAGTTCCTCTGGCAGTCATCTCTTCTATGCAGCTTATAATACATATTCTAGCAATATGAAATAAGCCTTTCCAGAGATGCCCCACTGAGATGGGAAATCATGAAGGGCACATTGTGATTCGGTATCGCCCCTACAGAGGGTGCGCTGGTGACACTTTATTACCACTTTTAAAGGTCAAACCTAGAGGCATCAAACACAATATTGGTGTTATTTCAGATTATGTAGAGCTGTTGCAGCGGGTTTCCTTTCTAACTACAGATATCTGCAGAACAGCATATTTTAAGCAGGAGTAACAAAGTATATTGAACAGCTGCTTTTATTATCTCATAAATCTGTGTGTGTGTGTGTGTGTGTGTGTGTGTGTGTGTGTGTATGTCTTTTTTGCACATTCGCACCATCCCTCCCTCACTGATTTTTTGGGAGACCATACTCACAAATAGCTGCACTCAAAGAAACAACAACAAAAATGCTGCCTTAGCAAGATAGGTGTCATAAATATCTTCCGACATGCAATTGTTTGGCCCTCAAAAATCATATTTTATAAGTTCTTTATCTTTTTAGTCTCGGCATGGTAGACCCTGTAATGTTATTCCTGGCAGATAAAATCCATGAACAATTCCATGACATGGACATTGTTATTTTGGGCAAATTTCTATCTACCCAGAGGAAGGATGAATTTTTCCCATCCAAGCCCATCACAGCACTTAGAGGCCTCTTTACAGCCTGTGGATTCATCCAAATGCCTCTTAAGAGGAATTCTTTTTTTTAACATCCTACATTATAGCCAGTAGAGAAACTGAAATTAAAATTAGAACAAATGACAGGCTCCAAATAGGAAATGTAGGATCTAGTTTGATTATATCTTACAATAGGGCAAAACAGAGTGCTTTCCATTTTGACCATTTTTCATTTTTGTAGCACATAATTTGAGGCAGCAAAGTTACTCCTGAAACAATGTGAGTGGTTACTGTAGGCAGAAGTGGACCCACTGACTGTATGGTATATATTTAACTTTATGGGCTGTGCCTAATGGTTGCAGGAGGTTAGTAGTTAGTAGTATTTTACCTGCAATATCCTATGTAAATATAAGATGTCAAGCTGAGATTTGTTGTTTTCTATTGCTACTCATATAAAATAAAAT
>OMLF01017077.1:77943-95109 GCA_900302615.1 Holocentrus rufus | reverse complement strand
AAGCTTATGTGTGTATGCTTCTTTTAAAGCATAATGCCAAGTCCAGAATAAAGGTAAAAGCAACCTACACTGTTATTTGGATCTCATATGTCAGAATAAAATATCATCGGCCAAAAAGCACTTGAAAAATGCCACCGCTAGAGCAATGTTGTCTGATTCAAAAACAACCAAATATTCAAAATACAATTCTTACGATTTTAAAATGAATAAATAAATGAATAAATAAAGCCTTTAAAAGCTAAACTGCTACTAAACTCTGGTTGCTGATGACAATGACATGCAATACCTGTTTTTGCCCGAGTGTTCGTAAGTCTTGACTAAGAAGTCCGTCATGTTCCGTCCGGTCAAATTCAGCAGCGTGTCTGTTGTGTTCTGGATCCTCTGTAATCAAATGACAAATAACAAAAAAAAAATTTAAGTACTCTAAAAATTAAAAGGTTAATACACATTGCTGGTATGGTAGTGCTGCTGTCTTCTTATAAGGATTTAAGTTGTTTTTTTATAATAATAGGAGATGCAGCACTCCACCAGATTACAGTGGGAAAATCTGAATCGGCCACACTTTTAGATTTTGAGCGAATGCACAACTTTTATATGTTGCACAGATTGTACAAGCAGGAGGCAGCAGCTCAATGGACGACAGAAGGTGAAGCTTACAACAGCTGGACAACGCTGCTGCTGGTCAGCCTGGTCGACAACGAGCAACTGATACAGGTAAACGAATGTAGGCCTTTTTAAAAGAATCTATATATGGCTCAACGGCGTGCCTGACCTGACCGTTTACAGTTACCATGGCGACGACAAGGGCGAAGACAAGGGACGACAGGCAGAATGTCATATATAGCGCACCTGTGCAAACCTCTGTGAAAAACATGCTTCAGAACAATATCTATGACTCCATGTTCCATCTCAAAGACGGTGCCCGAGCTCCCCGGTTCCTTCCATTATTCAAAAATGTCCGATTTAAAGTCGATCTACGCATTTCTTGCTTTCCTTTTACTTTCAGTGAAACTTTGCACTGACCTTGTTAATGAGTTCGGGTCCCAGGTAACCCTTTAAAAACCTCAAAATGCATAATTAATTTTCATACAAAAGCGGACAGGTGCTTTTTTTTTTTTGGTTGGTATATGGAGAACTCAATTATGCTCTTGAGTGCGGCGCAGCATCATGAGCATTAAAGCCCGACCGCAGAGGGACTCAGGCAGGTGCAGCCGCTCACCTGCGCCCATAAAGAGCCAGTCGGCCCGTGCAAAATCCGCGAAACTTCAAGGAAAAAGAACATTTCACAGCGGCGCGCGGGAAGGTGATACCCGTTCGCAGCATTGTGGAGCAGCCTCTCTGAACCCTTATCATAAAAGTCAATTAAGCCTGGCTGTGGGAAGCCTGCCTGAAATCCAGTCCCCCAACAAAGCTGCAAAAGCTGTGGCTAATGTCAAAGGACCCTAATTAGACGCCCTTCTGTGGATAAATGGGCACACTCAAACATCCAATTAAGAGAGGGTGCGACACACTGCCATGAATACACTTTGCTATATGTGGACTGATACCCCCCCAGCACTCACACACACACACTGTAAACACCAGTCCACTTTAGCCCTGCTCATTTGCAAGGGTAACATTATGCTAATTGTCAGTGATCCTTTGCAAAATGTAATGGAGACCCCCGACTGCAACTCAGCTTCCAAACACATCCCCTCGTTACCCCGGCCAGCCACTCTTGTGTACAAACACCCTCCTTTGTGTTCTTAGTTTGATGTGCCAGCCCATGGGTAAACGATCCATCTTGCGTGCACCTCGTTTGTACGTTTCTGCCATTTAATAGCATGAGTGTGTATGCAAATGGGCAGAAGCCTTTAACTCATCCCACACTCCGTCAGGGCAAAAGGATGTGAGGAGTCTGGGGGGCGATGAAAAGATGGTGGGAGTTTTCTCTTTGAGTAATTATGCATCTGGTCTATCCCTGGGTCCATTAGATCCTCGTGGAGAACATTCACTCTTGGCTTTTGGGTTTTATGTAGCGGTGCTGCTCCATGTACACAGATGTTGTCTTATCCAGTATCGAAACCGGGGTGCTGAAGTAGCAGTTAGATGAAGAAAGTTTTGGAGAAAAGTCGGAATTAGAGAAAAAAGGAGGAGGAGGAAGAGAGATTAAACAAGCAGTAAAAAAAATAAAATAGAGCGAGAAAGAAGAGCAGGAGGATTTTATTTGGATAGTCTAGTATTGATACTCAACAGTTAGCTAGCACTGCAACTTAATTCACTCATCATTCAGTCTGTAAGTGTCAAAAATAATGATAAATGCTCATGGGATGTTAGCAGAGTGGAAAGTCATGTCTTCAAATTGCTTCCTTTGTCTACCTCACAGCCAAAAAAAAAAAACAAAACTCAAACTAATTTTATAATACAAATGGAGGTAAGTCAGGAAATCTTTGCATGTATTAATCTTAGTCAAGCTGGTATCATCAAATCAGCATTTCGTAGTTGATAAACGACTAAAATGATTAATTGGCTATTGAAATTATAATTAACTTTATGTAGACTGACTAACTGATTAATCGACTAATCATTTCAGTATGTTAAAGAGCTGATATTCAACAGTGTCACTTGCCTATTAGACTACAGAGCCCTAACTCTAACCATGACCCTATTTTCTAATTTTAATCCCAATCCTAAAACCCTGACTCTGATTATGTACAGATTACTATAGATTACCCACCCTACTCATTTGAAACTCTTTTTAGTGACACATTATGGTCACTCGACAATTCAAATGAAGTACAACCAAAACAAGCGAAAATCGGAGAAGAGAAGATAGGAGGAAGTGGAAGAAGTGGAGGAGGCGGAGAAGCACGAGGTGGAGAACAAACAGAAGGAGACAGCAGAGGAAGAATAGGTCCCATCTGGATTATGAGTCAGAGATAAGGAGGACGAACGACACGGCAACCTTGGCTTATTTCTGAACAAACACGCTTCTCTTTCGAAAGCCGCGGGAACTCTGGAACAAACAAAGCCAAAAACGAGAGCTTTTACACTCCTCTGTGTGTTCAGTGAGTTTATACCCAAGTACACAGTCAGCATGGGTCTAATTACTTTGGCCTTGGTCCATATTTTCCCCATCAAAAAGACTGATATGGGAACATTTCCTGCTACAAAATCGCTGCACAGTACCTGGGCTCCTCTTGCCTGTATCTCTTGCTCATTACCTGGGAATTGCTTCAGTGTGCTTGGCATTCTGTACATGACATCGGTTCTCCATCACACAGTGGTAGTTTGATAGCACGGGAGGCAAACAGGGGTGAGGGAAATGTAAACTAAGGAGTAATCAAATCTGGGGAATGAGCTGGCATACTCAAGCACTGGAGAGATGATAAGAGACTTTGCTGTGTTCATATTAATCTTGGCAGTGTTTGTATCGCGCTGTACCTCTAAGGTAAAATTCAAATTTCATCTGGCGTGCACAAAGAAAAGTAATCTCGGGAATGCAGAACGCTCTTATAATTAAACATGTTACGTTACGTCCTCTGACTTTGTCAGTCCTTGAAGTTTCGCGAGCGATGATCAGGTTAATTGTGTTTATGCAAAACAATGTGTTTATGTTTATGTGTTCGTCAAGTTCTGCTGGAATTTTCAAATTCATTATAACAAGATGCACTGGCACGAGAAGTGACAGGTGAGTGACTTTGATTGAGTGTGTGTGTGTGTGTTGGTGTGTGTGTGTCTTATCTGTAAAGCACTTTTCTTTCTGTTCTGATTATGTCCAATGTGATCACATCACAGCAAGCGTTTAAAGTCATTACACTGAACCAAACCAAACCACCGGACAGTAACTTGCAAATATCTTCCCAACAGGCACAGCTATGATCCAAAACAAAAAAAGGTGCTATTCTTCCCATGAAAGACCGTGTTGTGCGCATCAACAACAGATGACAGATTTTCATCTAGACCCCTTCTGTTGTGTTTAGCTACAAAAAAAAAAAAAAAAACGAAAGAAAATAAATCACTCTGCCCCATCCACCATCTGCCTCATCTCACAATTCCAGCGACCTTTTTGCTTTTGTTTTTCAGCATCTCTTTCCTTCCGCCGAGTATGGCTCCGGACAGGTCATTTTACACTGAAATGGATCTGCGGGTGCTGGGAGTCATAGTGACAAATCAACAGGGCCGAGCAGAGAAAAGATGTGTCAGCCTTTTTTGTTCCCCCAGCTTGAATATGGACTGGCGGCGCTTACAGCTGAACTGTGGTTGAGCTTGAAATTTGTTCTCTGCCAACCGCTCAGTTGTCAGAGAGAAAGCCTTCCATCACGTGGAAGGTTTACAGATTCTTGAGCCTTCTGCCGCCGAGCAGAAAATAATAATATACGATAGACCTGATTCTAGGTTATAGAAACTTCACTTGATGGAATCGGACTCGATAGAGCTGCGTAAATCCAGCTTTGGGGTTATATAGCACGATGGGTCCCAATCCATTCACTCCCATTCACTGGGCTGTTAAGGCCATTAGCAGGCCATCAATAGACGCTGGCATTTATATGGCAAGTCTCAAACATCTGTACAGTTATCTAGAAATACAACAACTATCAACATCTAAGGCAGGAGTTCTGCAGCAAAAATAAAAAGTGAAAGGAATCAATAGTGGTATTTAAGCAGCTTTTAGAAACCAACTGACTAGATAACGGCTGTTGTATTTCCACTGCAGAATTGTCCCCCCCTCCCCCACAGAAATGGTGCAATGAAGAACCAATGTCTAACTTCGGTAGTCTGACAGATTAGGCCAAGTAGAGTCATTTGCAAGCAAACTGTAGTTAAGGCCAGTCGCCACATGATAACGATATCAATCGTAAAACTGCAAACGTGGCGGCTTTATCAATTCCTTTGCACGCGCGGCAGCCTATTCATCTATGAAGGTTAAATATCACCAGCTAACGAGAGTCAATACCTGAGAATTGATAATGGGCTTACTGTTGCATGCCATTTCCATGGAAACAATGATTTCACACCACACCTCCTGTGGTGTTGCGTCCGTGTTTTTTCCCCTCTTTCTTCTTTTCTGTAGTTTCTCAAGGGCATATTGGGAGGATAGCCGGGATGAAAGATAAAAAAGAAACTAGTATGAGGCTGGTATTCTATGTCATGATTTATTCAACAGGGGAGGCTTTCAGGTCAAAGGGAATATATTCTCACAATGTGCTTGGCTGCTGTTGGTGGTCTGTGCTTAGGACTTGCATTAATTTATGCCCTCTGTGTCGGACCACCGTCCACAGGTAAGCAATGCCGCAGTGATAGTAAACGTGCACGTGCGCGCTTATCAGTGCACGTGCGCCTCGCCCATCTGTATACATACTGCGTCTGTGACAGTACATATCCTATTTCATCATAAAAACATTACTCATTCTTACAGTATCACGTCAGTTTTAGTGGGAAATGCGATCTCTCTTTAGGCTCCACACTGCTGACCGCGCTCTGCAGACTATAGTGTACACTTTAAGTTTCTGTTTTATGACCTTATACACTACACAAGGGCTTATACACTGGTTTTTCAAACTGTGGGTTATGACCCACCGGTGAGTTTGAGTCGACGGCAAGGAGGCAGGTGGGTTGGAGGATGATGGGAAAAAAAAGCAATGAATTGCAATAAGTTACATAGGCTGCAGCAACTTCTATGTATCGAAAAACAGACTGCACAGGCAAAGATCTTAACTAATTGAACAAAAATGATTGAACGAAAGCACATTATTGACCATGATCTAAAAGCACACAGTAAATGTTCATGTATGACCTTATGAATCACTGCAGATGTATTTCAGGTTTGACCAAAAAAAAAATGTTCCAGATGGTGTAATGAATCTATGTGAGCGCTTACTGGTTTATTATGCTGTGAAATCTGGCCCCCATTATATAATTTAAGTGATAATTTGATTAAATTGCACCAATATGCAGTAGATGATGGAGAGAGGGATATGGCTGGTTGTTGAGAATATGCCTATTGCACCTAACCACTCTCCTCTCCTCACTTGTTTTCTGCTACAGTGTATTTTTGTTCTCTGCGTCTCTGCTCTCATCTTGTAGTGGATTCTTGTCCTGCATATAAAGAAAAAGCTGGTCCTTAGAAAAGCTGGTCCTTAGAGGCAAAGGAGGACACTCTATACATTTTTGAGAGGAAAGATATGAGATCTTAATTAAATTAAACCGTTAATACTTAAACATAATTATCTATCCCAAAGAGACAAATATCCACGGTTAATATTCTGAAAATGAATGCGGCTCAAGAGCAAACAAAAGTGTAGTCGAATGTAGAGAGACTGTGAGGAAAGAAACCCTGCTGTTCTTCATTAGGGTGTGTCTTATCATATCAACATAATGAGTCTCACACTCTTCCATGACAGCCTAGCCAGTAATACATCACCTCAACGGAGTCCCTCACCAATAAACAACCAGAATACAGTGCTGACATCATGATTGTACAATCAGTGAAATACAGTCTAACCATCTGACAAATCATCTTCTCTAGTTGTGGTGAGTTCGGCGATATAGAAAACAGAGCGGGACTCAAATTGCAAATACAGTTATTCAAATCTCATAATCTCCTAGCGGGAATAAGTTCTGGCACTTACTGCCCAGTTGGCAATAAGTGCTGCTAACAGTGCTAATGTAGGGGAGGCAGAGGGAGGCTCGGGGAGAAGAGCGTCGTCAACCCCATGCCGTAATTTGGATTATGTGGAAAAAGTGAAGCTCGAGACTGTAAAGATGCTAGACCGGGTCATCGGAAAAATTAACGACGTGATTAAGTGATGATATGAGAGAGAAATCCTTGGCCAAAAGGCAGTCTCATCCCAGTCCCGTCCGATGGGGATCCTGTTTAACATTAGGGCTTGGTCTCTGATCTGAGGCTCCAGGCTGATCTGAAGAATTTGGACGAGGCAACTAAAAGACACCATAAGTGTGCTGATCACATCAGCGCTAATAGCAGACTGATATAGGCTGTTTTCTCATTTATTCCCTAAAATGCTCTAGTCACTAAAGATTAGCCACTAAAGGGACTGAATGACACAACAGCCTGCCATAGACTAAAGCTTTTAGGCTGGGTGCCTATCAATGAGCTGGTAGAGGAGGGAGAACGTTTGCAAAGAGCAAATTGCAACACTAAAGTGGGACCAAACTGAGATGCATTAATCCGCCTCATCGATGCAATGGAATGGTTTAAATAATTGCACCATGTTGTTTTTGCAAAACCTGTAAGCTGTTATTTTGCTCCTTATTTATTTATTTTGAGCGAAGAAAGAGAAGTGGAAAGAAACAGCCGACATGTGAATTCTCATCTCTCCAAATTTTTTAAGTCACCAGCCACCATTGTTCCGTCGCCACAGCGGGAAATGACTGACAATGATCTTGATGCATGATAATAAGTCAATGTCCTCAAGGTTGTTTCCATGCAAAAAATGAGCGGCCATTTAACATCCATTTACAGGATCTGGATTGGAACAAAGATCAAAAGACCAAAGACCAAAACAAGATGTTGTGAATAAAGGAGAAATGACGCAAGTAAATGTAACTCGGAGGGGCAAAAATTGTCCTTTGTGAATGGTATTTTTTACTGAAGCTGAGTGTACTGAAAGTACCAAACCACTTACTATATGACACCATAAAGATTGCGTCTGAGTAGCAATTCATAAAAGAACAGAAAAATATTCTGAAAACCACCTAAAATGAAAATAAGAGCAAGGTCAGGCGAATGGTTCAAGAGAGGCCGCATGTGATGCAAGGGATGGAGAAAAATGAAAGAGAGCGAGCGGAGAAGAAAGACCTTGACGGCCTGGCAGGCGACCAGTGAAGACTCATGGATATGAGCAGAGCCCCAACAAATGGGGGACACCTTGACAGTGCTGTCAGAAGCTAGGACCGAACGTCAGGGAGAGGAAAAGGTCATGCAAAGGGCACTCCGCTTGTTTGACTGTCTCAACAATCATCCCCGAACATAATACCCGGACAATTCCTCTTTCAAAGTGGCTCTGTACGGCCTCGTCACAGGACGGAGCACACAGCAAGACTCACACGAGTTCAACGAGGCATTACAGATCTTTGCAGAGGGCGGAAAGGTATATTCCATATAGGGGACATATAAGGGATGTCTTTTAACAGAGGGGAGGAAAATAAAGAGGTGGCAGATGAGCCCGGCAGCCTCAAACTGTGTCATTTCACAAAACAGCGTGCGCTCCACTTGGTGGAGGTCATTGACTCTGGACAGCCTCTCACAGTTTGAGAGGGCTCTTCACACACCATTGGCATGCAGACACTTGCGCGAATACACAAGCGCAGGACTAGTAATAATACTCGACTTACTGGGACAAATGCGAGTGCACATGGAAATGCGCCCCACTTGAAATCGTTCCAAAATATTTAAAGGTTTATGAGTGATGTCTCATTTCTCCTTCAGAGATGACATTGCACACATGAAATTCTCACAAATACTGAGGGGGAAAAACACTATTGTTTTATAAGGTCATATTTCAGATATATAGGATGTGATTGTGAAGGTATTTTTTTTTTGTCTGGGCCGGTATATATCCCCATAGCACTCACTCGCTTCCTTCAAGAAGCTTTGGGATACTCGCTCTGCAGAATAAACTCAGAATTGAACTCACAAAAATTGTCATAAAAATAAGAGTTTACCTTTAAAATCATGTCATCAAATCATTTTCATCCAAAATACGTTCAAGCACAATTTTATAATTATCTAAAGTGTCACTGATTTCCCCAGAAAGGTGTTTTTCATGCTATTTTGACTCTGTCTCTAAAAAAGTCTCTTTTCCAAGTATATGGAACAACTTATTAACTTGAAAACTATATCCACTCATGAAGTAGTCATCAAGGCTCTGGGCAACGCTGCTGTATTTTATTTTTTTATTTACATCTTTGAGCCGTAATTAATGTAACAGAACGATTCGGTGTCCTCAAATGACATCACTGGAGGACAACTTCATACCGAAAGTCAAAATAAATGAGACTGTAGTTAAACTAAATGAGATTGTGCAAAAACGGCTCTGTTTTTGGATCATGTGTGAGATGTGTAAATCTATATTACAATAAGAAAAATATTGCTATTATTGTTTGTTAACCTGCTGCAGTTAACACATTTATACTTAAACTACTGAGAGGGTTAACTGTCTCCATGAGCAAAATATTCTGCAAAATCCTTCATCTGATGCTTTTACAAACAGTTATGTCAACATGTATCTTCAAATATCGCCATCACAAACAATGTTGCAAAATGATAAATTGTTTTGAGCAGTTCTGGTAAGAAGAATATTGACTTTTGCTATCCTCAAATGGACTCAAATACTCTGATGACTAGCCAACATGTGAAAGAGGACAGAATATTAAAAAAGCAAAGCGCTGGGTGATGAAAGCAACACTACATCGGTTGCCTTCTCTTGGTTAAGACTTTGTGTATCATGAGGACTTTGGATTCAGTGAATATGCTCGAGCGAGCAGCCTGATGTGCTCAAGTAACCTGCTCTAAAACCTCATTTTAAAAGGCTCACATGGAGCTGCATTTTCTTCCAATTAGTTATCTCTACTCTGCATTTCCATCCCCGAATTGAATAGCTGCCAAGAAGCCCAAACTTTTTCAAAAGGAAGACAAAGGCACTCACTTCAGCACAAGGTTACAAATGGTCCCTGTCGAAGGCATTCAAGCTTCATTTCAGACTTATCAAGCACCTTTGCAATTGGGTGTATTATCTACCATGCTATATCTATGCTATATATATATATATGCATGTATGGATGTAATCTTTCACAGAGACACAATACAAGATGCAGGCACATGGCGTGAAAACCTGAGCAAACAGACAAAGCCATGTCCATTAAAACGCTGCTGGTTGCCTCTCCCTCCTCTATATCTTACTCTGAGATTTTTCATTGTCATTGGGAAGCAGTGGTACGATCCATTTAGCCCCAAATGAGACACTCCTTTCTCTGTGTGTAATGGTTGCTTCAGTCGGCGGGTGGTGGCCGCTCACCAGGGAAGGGGTCTCTAACTCCTCCATTGATCCCAGCCAGTATCCAGCCTCTTGCAGCCAGACCTGCTAACATCCACCCTCCCTGCATTTGTCCGTGTATATTGTTAAGGTAATGGCTTATACAGAATTGGCATTGATTTCTGGAGGATGAGCCATGCAAACCTCCCAAAACAAGTTAGGAGAGAGGGGGAGAGGTGCTTTCCAAACTCTGCCTTG
The DNA here is from genome assembly GCA_900302615.1 of Holocentrus rufus. NCBI lineage: Eukaryota > Metazoa > Chordata > Actinopteri > Holocentriformes > Holocentridae > Holocentrus > Holocentrus rufus. The sequence goes on along the minus strand of OMLF01017077.1, from coordinate 84,874 downwards.
GCACTGCATGCAAGAAACTGCCTTAAGGGAGACTGCAGGGTGAGAGATCAACAAATACCTCAAAGAGTTGAGGGACACATTATGCTAATATTTTCAGTGATTTTTTTAACAGGAATGCAGACAGGCTAAATAGTTGGCAATGTCCACATACTATGCATTTTTAATGAATTTTTCTTTGCCCAGATCAATTTTGGACCTGCTTTCATGCATGCATGTTAGCGCAGTGGTTTTCAAAGTGGAGTCCAGGGACCCTCAGGGGTCCTTGAGGGACTTCCAAGGATTCCTAAGCAAAATGAGGAATAGTTTAATAATAATATTTTAATTTAATTCACTAGAAATTGTCACAGTGCAAAAAAAAAATTACAAGCGATTATTCTAACGTTATGTTTTAATCTCAACATGTTTAATCTATTGTTCAATATTCAAGTTTGACATCGAAACAACTTAATACTTCCTGAGGGCAAAATCACTTCTAATGGAGGGTTTGCGGCTTAATGAAAGTCAACCTGGGGTTCCGGAACATGAAAATGTGCGAAAAAAAAAAATGTGCCAGCCGACAATGGGGAAACGGCACAAAAGAGCTTTGCAAAGCAGTGGAAATTCTTTGCAAGTTGGTACCTTTACATGCTCAAATCAAAATGATGCTAAATTCCAGGCCGCTAACCAAAGATAAGCACATTTTAAACTTTTGTGTCAATCATTGCCTTTCCGAGTCACTGAATTCATTTATTGATTTTTAGAAATTTAGAGCATTGATCACCCTGTACACACAATATATCCTTCAGAAATAACTGCAGTTCAGTGAGCGGTACCCCGGGAACGAGAAGCACTTTACTGTCCTGCTCAAGGGCTCAAGAGGACGAGTACGAGACCATCCTGCTACACCAAAAGCCGCAAGCTTCGCCATGGCCACAGAGACTAACCTGAGGGGGAGGGAGCCCCCCGGCACCAGGCGGACAGTCAGGCATCATGATGGTGCGTTTCGGGGTGCTGCACTGACAGGAAGGGGAGGGGTTAGACATGCTCCAGTTCCCATTGACGAAGATGTCGCTGATGGACGGATCTACAGGTGGAATGAACCAATCGGATGTGCTGGGGACACATGGAAGATTCCTGGAGGAAACAAAGAAGGGAATATGAGCATGTAATTGCTAATAGCCGCCGCCGCCGCCGCACACACACGCACACACACACATACAAGAACTCTTATCTTAAGCACAGCTGTAATTGTTGTTAGTGCAGCATGGTAAAAAGCCTCTGATAAGTCACAAGAGCAGGAAAGCTTAATAAGTGGTGACGATGCAGAAGCTGTTCCTGATCACTCTTGACAGTGTGGATTCTTCATATGAAAGGAGATATCACAGGTTGTTACAGCTGACAGCTATATAACAGCCGTACAATGATACACATCGGAGTACATCGAGACTGCATCAATAAGTCACAGGAAAAAAACAAATGATTGCACGTGTGAGTCTCAGTGAGAACTGATAATAAATAATTTATGGGTTTTCATGTCATCCTCCCGAATCCACGCCTTGAATCATAAGCAATACGGCTTTTGAAGAATGTCAGGTATTATCCTTGAAGGGAATGATGCACACAGACACATTTTAGGGTTAGTTTGTGCTGAAAAATATAATCACAATAAGCCTTTCAAGGAATTTGTGGTCTGCAGATTTTTCAAGCTTGGCTGTGATTGCGTTTCTTTTCTAATTTTAAAAAAAAGCTCCTCATTATTTAACTTATTCTGATCAGGATGGTCTGCAGAGCATATGCAATGCTACTCATTTATTGATCAAATTTGCTCTTAGGAATTGGATGACAAAATCATGCCGTGCGCTCCTTTCAGAGGATCTGTGTAACTTGGCTTTTTCATTGGATGTTCTGATTCGGCGGCGGAGCTTCTTGGACGGGAAACAGACACGCACGTGCTTAGACACGCGTGAATGCATGCATGCACACATACATACACAGCCGTGAAACCATTAGCCATCGCATTCAAACACACACACATACACTGCATGACTAATTGCTTTGCCAATATACCATTCGGCATGAATGAAATGTGTGCAGACAGATGAATGCATACGTTTGGTTGCACTGTTTTGGTAAATAATTTGCACTTTTTTCTTCTCGTGTACTTACGGTATCGGGTCTCCAGTCATGCAGCGAGTCCCAAAGCCGGGGTTGTCCACCAAGGAATCCACCACCCGGGACATGTTCACATTATCTGGAGCATCATTGCTGTTCATAAAGGAAATGAATATACTGTAACTAACCAATCTCTATCAAAGTTTTATTTTAACTTGGGATTTTCCACCAGAGGCAACACCAAAAGTCCATGCAGCAGTATTTGCTAACATAACAAATAAGCATGCTTATATTATGTTAATTCTTACGGTAAATAACCAAAGGTGATTTGTTTTCTGCCATTTTTGTGCGCTCTGACATCACTTGAACTCCAACTGGAGAAAACTCTGCTCTGAACTTTGAAATGATACAGAATTTCGAACTTGGATCCGTTCCATCCGGTTTTCTCACAAGTTGGGCCTTTTTTCTTTTTTTAATGAGCTCCACACTGTAATGAACGCCGCATGAATACCAGCGCAATCCATAAACATCAATCCATGAAGTGCAGGCCTTCCTGCAACTGATAAAATTCCACATGCAGGATTATTAAACAGTGTAAATTGGGGGAGATATTTTGGGGCTTTCTGTCCAGACTGCAAGTTATATCACCATGGTCCAACTTTCCACACCCAAAGAAACTCTGGGCATTGGAGTTACAGCCTGAAACGTGAAAAAGTGCAGACACCCTAAAGTAAGTGTGGGTTATCAAACAAGCTGTGGCATCAGCTTGTGGCTCAGGCTAGTTACATACCAGAGGACTATTGGATCGATTTACACTCAATTTACCCATCCAGACAATTGGAGGGGAAATCCCCAATGGGAGGTTTGGTTCGGACCAATGTTGAGCAAAAATTAGCTGGTAGCGTGAGAGGTTTACAGATTCAATTTCAGCCACCCCAGCCCACTTGAAGATTGATCTAAGCCTCCCTGATAATACCAAACCTGTTTGATATCGACGACCCCGGCATCTGCAGGGTCTGAAACGAGCTACCGTGATGTGCGTAGATCACAGATTGGTTCCTAGAGAGAGAAGATGGGCAGCAGTCGCTGTGTGCTGAGTTTACAGCAGGGTGAGGCAGAACGAGTCTGGCTGTCCGCCTCCATTGGTTTGATTGGTGTCACGCTGGATCAAGAGAGTTCCTCTGAGATTGGAGGTCCTGATGTCAGTCATGTACCAGAACTCGGGGGATAATCTCAGTTAAATTGTTCAGCGTGTGATACCGATCCCGAGTCCTTTCCTAATTGTCCGATGCGACCATGTTTAGTGAAATCCGTTGTCATGGGGTGTGATACAATGCGTTTTCATAGCTGGTTAATATTTTACAAGTCATCTTGTTTGGGCCGGCGTTTGCAAAGCAGAGCGGATTAGACGATCATTAGTTTTAAATCTATCTCGACATCGAAGACGGCCTGAAAGGAAATTACGCATGCATGCCCGGGGACGGGAAGTGGTGAATTTTCAAGTAAATACTCAGCGGTGATGCGGCCTGGCATCGGGTTCAGCTTAATCAAGTGTGAGAGGAAAATCATTGAGTTTACCGAGCCTTTCCTTTGGCTGAAGAGTCAAAACATGAATTCCCAACACACCTCCGACTGTACAGCGATGTGTACTCTTTCTCTCTTTGCATTAAGCCTGACTCTGTCTCTATTCTTGTGCCTGTTGCAGACTCTGTGTACAGTATGTGCTCTTCAGAGACCTTTCATCAGTACCTAAATGTCTTGTACACACCTAAGGCCTCGCCGTCTCAGTTAAACAACCTTCCCTTTCCAATTTCATTCCCATTACCCAACATACACACACACACATATGCGCGCGCTGCCCTTTATCTTAAGGGTACTATGGGAATTTAAGCACAGTGTTTCATAAAGATCATGGTGATGGCTTTCCGCCAGCAGTGGACACAACCCCGCCAACCACTGGCATTAATACAGTGTTCATTGTCTCATTTAAAGACATCTCCATGAAGGTCATATGGTCATTTCCTCGGCCACCAGCGAGAGCAATTGAAGTCGTCCGATTGTAAAAATGGATTATGTGCAGCCATCTGTTTTGCTATTAACAATGGCTGGATTACTACGTTATTCGGGGTAATAAAACTATTGGACAGTTCAAAGATGAAGGCATATAAACACAGACGGCGGAACTAATGAGTGGTTCATTTCGTCAAAATGGAAGGAATAGCGATTCAATGAAATGATGGCAAACTTAAGTCAAATAGAGGTTACGTAGCAATATGGGAATGATGTTTCTTTGGGGAATAGGATACCTATGAGCGTGTTGGTTAATGTTGTGTTATATAAATACTATCAGTATATACATTTCTGGTGTTTCATTGGAATCTGTAATAAATGCCATTGTGATACCAATTACCAGAAAATTACAGAGAGGTTGAGTTCCCCAGGTTATTGCTGCAACTACATGTAATACTGCAGTGCGCTATATCAATCATTATCTTTAATCACTCCCAACTAAAATGGATCATTGCCATTAATTAGAATTGCGGCACCCCAATGCTAATATGAGTGAACTTGTAAGATAAAAAAAAAATAAAAAAAAAAGGCAGAGCACCGTTGGCCACACAGTTGTCACAGGGGAGGATGTTTAAAAGTCACTCAGGGGAGAAGACAATGTTCAGTAATTGACTGGGGGGAATGTCAAAGAAATTAAGAGCGCTCGTACCTTAAGATGTAACACACGAGACCGGCTCCCAGTAATACTTTTGACAACTGACGCTGCAGTTCAAGTTTCGCCACCTTGGGCAAGACTGTGCCGCAAAGTCTTTTTGGCAGCCTGCGATGTATTCCCATGTAGAAACCCTGCCTTGTGAGCCAAGGTTTTATTCATAGTCGAGGCTATAGCATGACCCTAATGTGTCCAAATAAAGAGGAGAAAGGAAAAATACACAAAAAGGGCCAGATTGTCCAGTCATGCTGTTAGAAAAAGTTTCATCATCCTTTTAGTTTCCCGGAAGGGCTGCAGAGGAAGGTTTTACAATGGTCTGCTATTTCCACAGTAACACGCAAAGTCTATTGAAAACACCCAGCAAGATCAGTCTATTACAATGAAATGATCTTCTCTGGATAGAATAAGCACGCCACCGTAGAATATCAATGAGGCCCAGAGCAGTAAACGCAATAAGATTTGTCTCTGCAGTGGCTGGATACTGCACGGCTGCACCGACAAGATATTTGCATGAAATATTCAACATGTTGTTCTCATGATTTCTTGCGTTTTGGTGATGTGTTTTGAGAGCCGCGATGCAATTCCACTGTAAAATGAATGAACGCTGTTTTGACGGCGGAATAATCTCTGACCTTGTAAGGGGGAAATGTGCAGAGGTGCAAGAACAAAATCCAAAGTTTTTATTGCCTCGCTCTCTGGACATGATATGTGTAGAATGTGTGATTTATATTAGATCACATCAAAACAGGGAAGTGGGTAAATGTGTCAACAGACACAAAAGGAACAGCTTCTCACTCTAACCACGAGTTAAGATGCTGTCTTAGATAAACCAGTCTCACATAAGGCTACGATTAATTGTGTCTTGACATCTTCAAAGTGAATTTCTACAAAGTGCTGCCAGGGGAAATGGAAAAAAAAAAAAACCTGCATAGTGGATAAGCGAAGGCAGCTTCATGTCACAAGAAATGAATATGAATGCAGTGCCAAGATTTCTTTGATGGTTTGAACAGATAACAGATGATGCATATTAGAATTCAAACATGGCATTTTACAGCACTTATGCTGTTACAGAGAAAGTTAGATCATGTTGCAGGCATTTTGAGCCCAACTGCTGTGAATATTTTCTCCCACAAAATCACACAACCTCATATGACTGACTATCTGGGGAGCAATTCCATCCATAATATGTCAGGAAAGGCTTAAGAGCTGTGTCACACATACGCATGTGTATATATAAAACATGGGTCTATGTTTCTTAGATATAAGAAGCTTGAGTCTTTTGATTTTGGTGACATCCTTGGCAATAGGTGATTTTTCCTTTGGTGGTTTTGTACCAGAAATCAGCTGTCAATCAAACAGTGTGGCAAGAACTGTGGCATCTTTGCTGGTAAAGAAGTTTAACTTTCCGTAGGTGGCGCTCTTTTGTTTTTCTCTTCAGCCATGCTGGCAACTGCATCTCATACTAGGTTCTTCTACTTTCAATTGAAAATAATTGTAATTCCAAACAAACCACTGTTATTTCTTCTGGTGACATAAAACACATCACTTTCTTTTCAAAATAGGCTGTTTCCCCAGAGAGACTTACATGCTACTTGGTTTTTATAACAGCAAAGGTAACAAATATAAAAGCTTTATTGACTGGGTGTTGGTTTAATCAGTGTTGAGTTTTATCAATCTGCAACAGCAAGTAGGAAAATGGAAATATATGAACATGAAAATGTCATAGACTCTAATATAAAATCTGAATATGTATAGAACATGGTTGAAATGCCACAGTATTGCACAAGACTGACAAGGCTTTACTGTTCCATTAAAATCCAGATCGATTTTAGTGCCTTACCTGTAGAAGGTGGTTTGGGGGAGTCCGTACATCCAGGGCTGCAGCTCCAGACGGGGATATTCAGAGAACGGGGGGACGATGAGTGAGAAGATGAGAGACAGGCACACAAACACAGCGGGCAACACGACCTGGGAAGACAGTGACAAATCCAAAGTCAGCACCGCTCATCAAAGTGTCCCTGTCACCGCTCGGCTGAAAACATTTTCAGGGACTACACCGAAAGGTCATTCGATGTAGTAAAACTTTATAAAGGAAATAAATAAAAATGCAATGGATAG